>CAWUPE010000364.1:0-14361 GCA_963924145.1 Pyrausta purpuralis
TGGCCTAAAAATTACGTGTTGTTTCCACCATTTTGTTTTGTTGGGTCGGTCGTTACACTTTGGAAAAATGAGGGAACTATTTAACTTGGCGTATTAAAGTTTACGGCGCTGTTAAACGGGCGAGTGAACTGTTATGACGGGACAGCGAAGTCGCTGGTTTCTAAAGCCCAATTTTTTAATCGATATTAATAGTGAAATGTAGTTACCAGCGGGTGAATATTTTATGACTTTCAAATAATAATAGTTAAGGGTTTACGGCACAACGCTTTTTTATTATTTCGTATCTTTTTCAGCAAACCATTGCACTCAATACCCACATCATGGGGGTGCATTTCAAATAGCTAATTCGCCATTTTGGATGTCCGCCATGTTGGAAGTCACGTGCCAATTTTTTTGGATTCCCTGAAAGGGTTTGATACCCTTATCATGGAGGTGCATTTCAAATACCCTGTCCGCCATCTTGGCGAGGCCACCATATTGGATTTGTAATGAAGTTTCTTAGCTAGTCATGTATTGTCATCAGAACTCAGTGCGTGTGCAAAATTTCAATCTAATGGAAGACCGGAAAGTGGGTCAAATTAAGATTCCAAGATTTTCTTACATTCATAGTTACAAGTAACACCTGCCAAAGATAAGTTTTTGTCGTATAGATTTTTTCATTTTAAAAATATTTTCCCTCTTTTTTCCTCTTCTCGGGGCCTCTCCATAATTTTCTTATTGTGTTTAGAGGCAGTAAGTTTATGGGCAGGCCTCCAGAGGACCTGTCTGTATCATATTAAATTCTTGCATTTTTTATGTTCCAGTTGACATTTGGCGTTAGCAGGGAGTCACTCCGGTTGCTATGGCAACCAGACCTGCACATCCCCTGCTGTCAGCGTCCGTCATCCTAGTTTATTTACTTATAGTTTTATTTTTATTACATGTTTTTGTATTTGATATTGTCTCATAAGTTTTAATTTTGTGTTTTGGCAGGTTTTTGCAATTTTTTTTTGTGATCAGTGTTAAGGCTTATGAGTACTTTATCTCCATCGGTTGGCACCCACTCACAGCCGCAGTTCTTTCACTGTTCAATTTGTAATTCAAAAAGGACGAGGGCCTTAATATTCATATTGCCCGTAGTCATAATAGCACCAATTTACCCGCGTCTCTCCCTGTATCCTCTATTCATAATCCTTTATCTTCTTCTCCATCTTTTGAATCTATCATCACAAACCTTCACCAATCTACGCTGGTTAAACAGATCCCTAGGGGAGCGAGAATAGCTTTAGCTAAATGCCTTTCTCCTTGTATTGAAAAATCTATACCAATATACTAAAAATATTATAAAGCTGAAGAGTTTGTTTGTTTGTTTGTTTGTTTGAACCTGCTAATCTCAGAAACTACTGGCCCGATTTGAAAAAATATTTTTACGTTGGATAGTCCATTTATCGAGGAAGGCTTTAGGCTATATAACATAAAGATACGACTCATAAGACCACATCAGCAATGAAAAATGTTGCGAAAACGGGAGAAAGATATTCCTTTTGAGAGCTTCTGCTGCGTACGCTGCGGAAACCGCTTAAGTTACACAAAAATCATGTATGACAGGATTGTTCAGCATCAAGAGTTCTATAATAAAGTCCGCGACAGCATATGTCTATCTTTTATGGTTGACTTACTACAACCTTTTTTATGTTAATTAACTTGTAAAAAAATAATGCAATATTTTTAGAGGTGTAATATACACACATGTATTTATTCTTATCAAAATAAATAGATTCATCATCACGAGCATTTCATTGAGAACAAAGTTGTCTTTTATATCATTTGATTTTAATAAATATCTTAGGAGCTATCACAGTTTTAACATAACTCCGCACCAAAAAATTGTTCGCAGCTTAAGTACAACGTGCGCTTGCGGTAATTGCTATGGTTGCTGGCTTCTTCTTAGTTACAATAAAACTGCGTATGTTTTGCGTTAAAATATTTTACTATTTTTATTTGAACATTATTTTTGAAGATGTTTTAAACACACGGGTTATTATTATCAAAATAAATACATTCATCATCACGAGCATTTCATTTTGAACAAAGTTCACATCATTTTATTTCAATAAGTATCTTAGAAGCTATCACAGTTTTGAAATAACTCCACTTCAAAATAATACTCGCAGCTTAAGTACTTACAACGCGAGCTTGCGCTAAGTATGGTTGGTGGCTTCTCCCTTACATTAAAATATGTGTTTTGCGTTGAAAAATTTTCCTTATACATACCTATTACATTAATTTAGTCGGCTCCCTACGGAGCGGTTGTCCCGCGCAACTGCTTTTTTTGCGATACTTCAAGTGATTTCAGCGCGTAATACATAGTTACTGAGTAGTTAAGGACTTGAGCTTATTATTTTGATTGCAGATATTTTCTATTAGGTAGATTCAGTAATACTTTTGGTTCAAATTCTTTCTTCAGATTTATGCAGGTTAAAGTTTTCTTTTCGCCACTGAGTAGGTTTTAATTTTGAATGTCTCTATTAATTAGTAAGTTTAATAGATTTAGTAGGTAATTACTTTTGTTATTCTTTCTTCTGATTTATGCAGGTATAAGTAACTGCGATAGCTCATCTCAGCATGTAATAAAAGTTTATCTTGATTTAGTAATAAGTACCATTTAAAGAAGGTAGGAGAAAGGTATTAAATCTAAATATTTATAATTTGATTTTGTAGTAGGTAATTTGATTTGATATTGTTCTTCTTATTCTCTGTTAAGTGATTGATTACATTATTAACGCTGAATTAAAAGGTTGGTTGACTTAATTTATATTTACCAATCTTAATGCTAAAATTGATTTCATTGTAATTGGGTATTGTTTTTTTCTTTGACGTTTTGTACATTTTTTATGACAAAATTGTTAAGTTTTGTTTATCTTCTCACCATTTTGAAATTACCTACCAAATTATAATTTTTAATAAAAAAAGTACCTACTGAATTAATAAGTAGAATGCCTATAAAAAGGACTCCGCTTTCTCGGCAGTCTGCCACGTCTACAACGTCCATCCGTCTCAAACTGAATGCTATTATTTGAGATTATTGCTTCAACATATTCGCGGTATGTCTTATTTGTAAAATAATTAGCCTAAATAATTAAAAAATCTACCCAAAGTCACTATTCCACGCGGACGAAGTCGCGGGCACAGCTAGTGTTTCGATAATACTGAAACTGCCGTGCAAAATCTTTTTACATTTTCATACTCATTTTTTTACCGTAAACTCTCCTTCTAAAACTTTAACTCGGGCGCTATTAGATAATGCTTCAAATTTCCACAATCCGACCCTTCCATTCAGTTCGTCTAGTACGATATCTTCCAAATTTAACGTTTATCGTACTGTTGAGAACAAAGATATGGACGGCGACCTGAAAAACGCAGCCCGAATCTTGTTCTCCGATGACACTCTCGCTCCCCCTAATCAGGAAACTCTCGAGAGCCTTCGTAATAAGCATCCTTCATGTCCAGATTCTCCATCTTTACCTGTTCCTCCTCCTTAAAATTTCCTGTCTTTTCCGGCTGGTTCTGCTGGCGGCATCGACGGCATCACTCCCCAACACCTTAAGGACTTGGTGAATGCTTCCGCTGCTGACGCCGGTAGAATTTTGCTTTCTAACATTACGAAATTGTGCAACTTTCTCTTATCTGGCAAGGTAACTGAAAGTTTTGCCCCATTTTTATTTGGTGCTAGACTTTGTGCCTTTCGAAAAAAAGATGGTGGCATTCGCCCTATTGCTATTGGCTCAACGTTTCGTCGTCTTGCAGCCAAATTAGCCTGTCGTGATCTTTTTTCTCCTTTGAAAGAGTATTTTCAACCCATTCAACTTGGTTTCGGCAGTAAAGGAGGTTGCAAAGCCGTGGTTCATTTCGCTCGCAATTTCCTCTCCTGTGACTCCTTAAAGCTGGAGCAGCAGCGGAGTTGGCTGAAAATGCCAAGCGTCGCAAGTACGTTTCACTTGCAAGTGATTATGTGTTTGCGCCGTTTGGCGTTGAAACATTTGGGCCGTGGGACCCTCAGCTAAATTGCTGTTTAGAAAATTGCGCTAAAATTAAATTCTTTAACAGCCAATAATAAATCTGGCTGGTTCCTAGCTCAAAGGATCAGCATAGCCATCCAACGCGGCAACGCAGCCAGCATCATAGCCTCCTTGCCGCAAGGAAATGGTTTCGTTTTTGAATAGGTTTTCGATTATGTCTTAGTTTTTTTTTCTTGTTTGTTATTAATAAAGTGAAGCTGATATAAGCGTGTTTAAAATATTTTAACCAGTGGTCATCTAAATAGCTATTCTGTCATTTTTTTAAGGTATTATTTCTTTAAAACACACAAAATTGCCATTTTTTTACCGCTGGTAACAACATTTTACCATTTCATTTATTCACATTTGCGTACTAGGTGTATACATTACTATCGATGAAGAAGTTGGGTCTTAGCTGGCTGACGGAGTAAAGCTTTTTTGACTGATTTTTTATTGCATGTTTTTAATGATTTTAAATAATTTTAAAAACAAGCACTGTAGAATGATGAAATAAGAAACCAAAAATTCCGCACGGTGTCTCGGTTGGTAAGAGCGTTGGCTCGGTTCACCAGAGGTCGTGGTTTCAAATCCTGCGTGCGGAATTATTGGTTTCTTATTTTATCTTCTAAAATGCATGTTTTTATTTCAAAGAATCCCCAAATAAGGTTGCAAACAGTTTGACTGCTAGCTAACATAGCCAGTAGATGTGATCGTTGCATTTGGTCGGTGTTGTTCAAGCGCGTCGCTGCCGCATGCGAATGCGGTAGTGTAATAAAAGCGTAAGTTTTTAACATTTAATTACATGTTTTTTTATTACCATAACTGTTTTGAGCACTTAAACTTTTGGTCGTGGAATACCAGTAATACCTATATACCTACTTTAAGTAATATCGTAATGTGGAAAAAGCTCAGACATGTCCAACTAAAGAGTTGATATTACTTAAAAAAAAAACTTTTCGAAAGTTACTTTTTTTAAGTTCAACAAAACAAACATGCAAACACATAGCTGCAATCGCACTGCTATTTATTCGGTAGTATTTTTTGTAAGTTGGCCTCATTGTCGCACACTTGCGTTATTCTTTCCTTCCGTGTAAATTCCTTGGGGAAAAAGCTACAATTTTTATCAGACAACGAATGTGTTCCGTACAAAGATATACACTTGGGCACACTATTTCTATTGTTTGCGTTCACGGTTCTTCAATTTGGTTGTTTATTTTCTCAATACTTTTTTAAAAAATACTTCTTTCTATTTCTACGAAAAACGTTAAAAATTTAGTTTTATTTTGATTAACTGTATAAATAATAATAATAATAAATAAAATAATAAAAACTTTTATTGTACATTACCAGCAAAGAACAGATAATAAACATTTTGCAAAATGCTTACTGTACTATACAATGCTTTTTCCAAGAAAAAATGAGACTCTGCCTCCTAGTTTAGGTTTATCCTGTATTCTAGGAGACAGCTTCTTCCCTATACTGTAACAATTTATCTCTTCTGTCAGTATGCACATAATCTCATACTTGAACGAATTTATAAAATATTTGTTAATAGTGTGTGTGTGTGTGTGTGTGTGTGTGTGTGTGTGTTTGTGTGTGTTATTTTACTACATTAAGGTACTTAGAATATATTATATTAATAAATGTATTTAAAACTTTTTAATTTAGAAGATTTTCAGTGTTATTGTAATCTAAATGTTGTATCCAACAACGTATTTTAATTTTGCACACTTTACTTGTATGTTAATAAATATTTAAAATGTTATTAACTTTGTTGTATAAATGTGGTCCCAGAAAACATGAAAACCTCTTGTAAAAGACTGTATTGTATCTATCTATAGAACATATCCTTTTGGGTCTTCGTCTTTTGCGGTTACTTAATAATATGGATGGGTCATAAGTTAATCTAGAGTGCTGTTTTAAAATTGTTTTGCTAATGAATAACTGTCTGACAGTTAATACCTCACATAATTTATACAAGTCTGCTGTACAAAATCTATATGATTTTTGGGTCATGACTTTGAGTACAGACCTTTGGGCTCTTTCTGCAGACAGTAGTCTTGTCCTGCATGTTCCACCCCAGGCTTCAATGCAGTATGTGAGTATCGACTGGCATAATGCATAATAAACAGTTTTCAATACATTTACATCCGCTACATTTCGTAGGTTTTTCATAACCCATATAACTTTTCTAACTCTACCGCTCATGAGTTCTATGTGTCTTGTCCAAGAAAGATGTTTATCGATTTCAACACCTAAGTATCGAATGTAGTCTTCACGCGTAAGATAAACACATGTACAAAGTTGTAACCTATCACATGCATGTGCCCGAATATTGAAGTTAGAGTCAGGCTGAGTACTGTTGTTGATGGTAAAGGTGAGATATTTAGTTTTACCAATATTCAGTGACAGCAAGTTTTTGTTTAACCATGATATCACCTCTCTCAGACCCTGCTCAGCATAGACGCGGGCGTCGTTCCAAGAGTCTCCGTAGTATATCAGAGCAGTGTCGTCTGCAAACGTGAAAACTTTACCATTTACAGGAGTATGTAAGCATAGCTCATTGATATAAATAAGGAAAAGACTTGGTCCGAGTACGCTGCCTTGTGGCGTTCCGTAATTTATCGGTGTTTCACAACTAATATACTCACCAATTTTAACACATTGATGCCTATTAGTGAGATAATTCTCAAAGATTTTCAATGTTATGCCACGTATACCTATATTTTCCAATTTTTTTAGCAAAATGGGAACAGAGACGGTGTCAAACGCTTTAGCTAAGTCAAGGAAAATGCCAATGCACTTTCTTCCTTTGTCCATATTATCAACAAGGTATTCTGTAAGGCTTCCGACAGCGTCCTCAGTTGACTTGCCGGCTCTGAACCCAAATTGTGACGCGGCAAGCAAATTTTCCTTTTCTAGAAATGTAATAAGGCGTTTATTTAAGAGCTTTTCAAAGACTTTAGAGAGAGCTGACAAGACCGATATCGGTCTATAATTGCTGACATCGTCTCTGTTTCCCTGTTTAAACACAGGTGTTACCAAGGCCCTCTTAAATGCATTTGGGAAAATACCACAAGCCAGACACTTATTAAGGATGTAAGTAAGGGCCGGGGCAATGTAGTGACTTATCATTTTCAGAAATCGCGCAGGGATGCCATCCCAACCAGGCGCCGAGTCATTTTTGAGGTTCCGTATTGTGTCCATTACCTCTTTTTCGTCTATATCTAGCAGTACAAAAGACTTTAGATAACGCTGTGGCTTAATATTACAAGGTACTGTTCGGGTCGGCGGGATTTTCTGGGCAAGTTTCTGACCAATAGTAGAAAAATAGGAATTTACGTCATTCAGAGATTCCACAGGTCCTCCGAATTGATACGCAACAATTCTGTAGATAAAGTTTTTGTTTTACCTATATGGCTTACATTCTTGACAGTTTTCCAAATTTGTTTTTGATTTTTACAGTTTAGAAATTCTGATTGATAATAAGATTGTTTTAATTTTTTAACTAAGTTATAATAAAAGTTTCTATATCTATGGTATGTAATTTGAGCTATTTTATCATCTGGATTGTTTTTTGCAATTTTCTGGAGTTTATTACGATTTCGCATACATCGCAGTATCCCTTGAGAAATCCAGGGTTTGAGAATACGTTTACTGCGTGGAGTTTTGATAGTTTTAGTGTTCGCAATCAGTGCTTCCCTAAGATTTGTGACCAGACAATCAGCTGCCGTACTTGGGTCTTTAATAGTGTAGATATAGGAAAAGTCTGTATTTTCAATAAGTTTTGTAGCATTGTCATAATCGATATGTTTTAGAGGTATTGATTTGAATTCACTTATAGTTTTTTTGTTGTAATTTAGTAAAATAGGTTGGTGATCAGTAAATGCAGATTTAAAAACAAATGTCTGAGAGGCCGTGAATCCCTTTAGCATAACATGATCGAGGCAGCTCGATGCTCTGGTAGGAAAAGTGTGCACTGGTACTACTCCATGCTCTGCGAGTAAGTTTAGGTATTTTCCCTTTTCTTAATTTTTACGTTTTCTTTTTTACTTTCCCCTACAATAAATTCTTTTATATCTATATTAATGTCCCCTAAAATTCCAATATTTTTATATGACTTATATTTTAACAATATGAAATTGAGCGAGTTTAAAAAATAGTTTATTTTGTTAAATGATGGTGATCTATATATTGCAATTATAATAGACTCGCCATCTAATTTAATAACCAAACAATTAGCCTCCTCAAAATCTGGTTCCTCTACAACACAGTCAATATTATTACGAGTATATACAACTATCCCGTCGTTTTGATTTTGACATTTATTTGTAAATGATAATGTGTAATTCTCGTACCGTGGCAGCGGCTTATTAAGCTCTGTCCAGGTTTCAGTCAGAATTATTATGTCACTTTCGAATTTCATCTCAGACAGTAATATTTGAAAGGAATCAAAGTTCTTGTAAATACTACGGATGTTTTGAGAAATAATTTTCAAACTGTTTCGAGGATTTTGCATTTTGTTTGATAACTCATCGATATCTATTAGTTCACTGTGGTAGGGACGCAATTCTTCAATGTCACTTATAAGGTCTTTTGTATTAGCCATTTTTAATAAGATTGTTTAAAACTGTACGTATCTTAATGGAGCAAAAAGATAATAAGATACTATAAGATATCGTATCGTAAACTACCACACCAGTGCAACGAAGATTTGTGATAAATATATTAGATTTATAACAGCATGTTTGTAAAGTACCTGTAATGTTACTAAATTTATGTAGTATGTGTTTTGTTTTGTGTTTATATTGAGTTAAGTTTGGCAAAGTGTAGGTTTTTTTAATATTGTAAACGTTTTTGTGTAAATGTGTGTTACAACATGTTTTAAAAAATATAAGATTCATGAGAAATAGTATAAAGAAAACAAAATTAAATATTCCTAGTCACTTGGAGAACAGTTTTTTCAAGTCAGCAGTAGACTCAATCCTGACAGCCGGCATTCCTTCTGCTTTACGAAGATATACTCTTCCGCCAGCTATCCAGCAAAAAGTGTAGTTGTTGTCTTTACTGAACTCTCGACTCGAAAGGTAAAGACGTCTTGTTTCAGCGGAAACATGCTCCGATATATAAATTTCTTTTGGTGGAACATTATATTCTAGATGTTCGGTACTCAATTTTTTGTCCTTGAATTCCTTGTTAAATTGTTTAAATTTCTTTATTATTATCTCCTTTTTTATTACACTCGAAAGTTGCAGTATAATTGGTTTACTGTCAGTTTTCGTATTTATCCTGCGAACATCACTAATTTCTTCCGTATTTATGTCCACACCTAAAACTTTTCCGATTCTTTGAACAGTTTTTATCACATCCGTTTTGTTCTCCGTCGGGGATTTTGGTATATTTTTAATTTCAATACTGGAGGAGTGCAAACTTCGCTCTAGGAACTCGATTCTATTTTCCAATGATTTAATATAAGATTTATTTTTCTCACGTTCTTCCTCAACTATAGCAAATCTATTTAGTAGCTCGTCGTATTTATTTGACATAAATTCCAATGAAGCCGTTATTGCCGAGTTCTGGTCTTTAATTTCATTCATGGTTTTTAAAATCATACCATTTTTCGCATCCTGCTTACTGGACCAGTCGCCGAACATCTGCTCAAAAAATAACCTTGACTCGTCCTTCGAGTAATCAAGGCTTGACTTGTCACCACTACCTTCCAGTTTTCGCTTTGTATTGCGCTTTGTATGTGTAGTTGTTTCTGATTCAAGATGCCGGCGCAGGTTTGGTTCCGAACCTGTACGCGATTCATTACTCAAAGTTGCTCCCGCAAATAAAGTTTGAGTGCCAGTGGAGGCGGCGGCAGCTGAGGCTGGCGGCTGCAGCCGCGACGGGCTAGATGGTGGGGTCCGTTTTAGAGGCATATTAACTGCAAGCTGTATGGAACGTACGTACTGTGCACCGCCGTAGACGATTTCGTAGCCAACCGTCCGTAGTCGCTCTTCGTAGCACTCAGTAATTCGTAGCACCGTAGCAAACACTTAAAACTCAATGCACTATTTCATCGTACTCGTCACTGCTACGATAGCGCATAAGGTAGCACACCGATCCACAAAATCCAGCGACACCAGGTTCCAATCCGCGCGCTCCGGTCAATTTTTGTAGTTTTACTTTATATTTAAATATTTAAAAAAGACTGCACAGTGCACACGTCCACTTGCGATCGCGTCCGAGGGGGAAGAAGGAAATGAATGAATGGTTAGCAATTTAACGCTTCTTTTATGATACTACAGATAATTTAATAGTGATCAAATGTGATAAGGTAAGATTAAAGACTCGATGCATGTAGCTTTAACGAAAGCAAATTACATTTTTATAGACTATGCAAAATTTAACGTGTTGATTTTTATTATTTTGTAACGTAAAGCCCGCCACGCCTCAGCAAAGCCGATGGCTACCTGAAGCCAACGCAACACCAAAACCGAACGTCAAGCCGCCGCATGTAAGGCACGTTCCCCCACCACAACTTCCGCCAGCCGTGCCTCTGATGGAGGGAGCAAGCCTATATAAGCGCCGGACAACTCAGTCAAGCTCGCTTGCACGCCGCAGCCACTGAATTAGCTGTAACTCTGCTAGTTTGAGGATCCATTATTGTATCATTGATTTTCCTTTGGATTTAATCTGTGTGTTGAGCGTTTTTCAATTTATGCTACTTGTTTCATTTGTTTAAAACTTTTATAACTCTTTTATTTTGAATCATATTTGTTGGACTTTGTGTTTGGTAGAAGATTAAAAACGTAGCTTCAGAATATTTAATTTATTTAAAATATAAAAGGCAATACAAACGCCATATTTAGAGACAGAGAGATAACAGAAGAACAACGAAACATTCTGTTCATAAATAAAAATAAAAAATAAAACTAAAAAGTTTACATAACTTTGTTGGATGCCAACATGCTGCCCGCCAAAACAATACACAGACAGCCTTTACATTTAACATAAACATTCTACTCTTATAGCTTATATGTATAACTATACTATCTCATACATACTATTATCATTATACATCATAGTTATGAAATTGAAAACAATAATTCTAACAATATTTTAAACTAAAAACACGTTTTTATAAACATTTACATTTTATTCTCAATTGGTAACGGACAAATTCCGGAAAGGGAACGCAAATACGTTTTCCCGTTAGGAGCTGTGACTTCAAAGGCCCTAACTTTATCATCGGAACCAGGAAACACTCTCGATACCCGCGCTACTGGCCAATAAAGAGGAGGAGAGTTCGGCTCTTTAAGCAGTACTAATTGACCCACACTAATGTTAGGTAGACTATCACGCCATTTTGGCCTATTTTGTAATGTATTGAGATACTGCCTATGCCAGACCTTCCAGAAACCTTGCTTTATGTTTTCTACTAACTGCCAAAACTTAAGCCTGTTAACATGAACGCCGGATATATCAGGTTCAGGATAAGCTGTAATGTTCGTTCCTGTTAAAAAATGACCCGGGGTAAGGTAAGAGAAATCTGTAGCGTCAGAAGATATCGCGACCAAGGGTCGAGAATTCAAAATCCCTTCAATCTGACACAAAACCGTATTTAATTGCTCGTAAGTGAGAATACTTTAAGAAGTTGTCTTTTTAAATGAAATTTCATACTTTTAACCGCGCTCTCCGCTAATCCTGCAAAAACAGGTGAATAACTTGGCGTAAAATTAAATTTAATTCCTTATTGGGACGCGAAATTATTAACAAGGGTTTGGTGTTCCTTAGAACTATTCAACTTGTACAAATCAGCTAGGTGGTTAGCCGCGCCTCTAAAAGCACCTCACCTCCGTTGTCGCAAAAGATTTCACTGGGCATACCACGTCGCGAGATAAAGCGTTTAAAGCAATTTAGAAAAGTTTCGGATGATAAATCAGAAGCTTATTCCAAGTGAATCGCTTTTGTATTAAAGCAAACAAACACACAAATATAGCCTTTCGTGATAACTGCTCTTCGTACCCTAGAGTTTTTTAACTGTATAGGCCCAGCATAATCAATTCCGACAACTTGAAAAGGTCTGGAAGCAGTAACACGTTGTTTTGGCAACGACCCCATCAGCTGTTTTGCACAAGCTGCTTTCATTCTGAAACAAGGTAAGCATTTGTGAATTATTTTTTTAACTTGACGCAAACCATTAACGAGCCAATATTTTTGATTGATCTGCGACAGCAACAACTTTGTCCCTGCATGAAACAATCTAAGGTGCTCATGAAAGATGAGACGTTCAGTTAATTTGGAACCTTTAGGTAAAATAACAGGATGTTTTTGGCTGTAGGGAAGAGCCGAATTTTGCAGCCTTCCCCCTACACGCAACAAGCCCTCATTATCTAAAAATGGATGCAGTAGTTTCAAGGAACCCTTAATATTGTCACCTTTTCGCAATGATGCAAATTCATCACTGAAATATTGCTCCTGTTCATTTTTAACTAGCAGTGACAATGATTGTTGGAGCTCAGTGCTTGATAAAAAAAAATCTTGCATCTTAACACTTTGTGGCTTGATATTATTACAAAAACGTAAAACGTAAGCTAGGACTCTTACCATTTTATTAATATCTGAGTACCTTTCTATAATTCCCGAGATTTCATTCTGTTTCAGGGTATGTAGTAACACAGTAGTGGCATTCACGGCGATAGAAGGGGCAGCGGTCTTCATCTCAGGCAAGCGCTCAACATTGCTCGCAGGTAAGTTTTTATTGAATAAATACTCCCTGTTTTTTAGGAACTCAGGCCCGTTCCACCACATATTACATGCGGCAAGCTCTCGCGGATCCAGCCCTCTGCTGATGTAATCAGCTGGATTTTGGAGTGTACTAACATACCCCCAACGCAAAAAAATGGGCTGTGCAATATTTGTCTTAATGCACATAAGGGGAGATGCAAATTTCACTTTCGATGTGCTCAATGTAAGAAGGGCCATAATACCCTAGTGCATCGCGAAGAAACCTCACCTCCACCTGTAGCGCTAGTTGCTAGTAAATTTAATCATGTGTTGATTCCTACAGCTCGTGTGAAACTGTATGCTAAAGATGGCCAAGAGGTGCATGTTAAGGCCATACTGGACTCTGCCTCTCAAGCCTCATTAATTACATCAAAGGCAATCAAAGTTTTGGGACTCACTCCAGTGCAAGATGTAACTAATATCATTGGTGTTGCAAATAATAAGAATAGGGTTCAATACTCTGTCAGACTTGAATTGTTTTCTCTAAAAACTCCTTACCACACAAAATTAACTTGCCATGTTGTGGATAGTATTACATGCCCTCTACCACAAACAAAGATTGACCCATCCACACTAATCATCCCCAAGAATTTAAGACTCGCTGATGAGGAGTATTATAAGCCTTCAGAGATTAACATGTTGATTGGTGCGGACATCTTTTTCCAGGTGTTGCTGCCAGAAATCCAGAACTGTGTGCATGCAGGTGCAGCATCTACGCCTCTGCAGCCTGAGCTTCAGGATGGTCAGCCGCAGATTATAAACACTAAGTTGGGCCATATTATTGCTGGAGGTTGGCCTCCTCAACATAAGGTATCAAAGGTCATTTCTCTATTATGCACTAAATGTGATTCAGATGTGGCTTCAAGTTTGGTTAAGTTTTGGCAGACTGAATCAGTGCCAGAGGTTTTTAAAGAATCTGTACCTGAATATGAGCAGGCAGAATCCAATTTTAAGGAAACTTTCAAACTAGATAATAATAAATTTGAGGTTGACTTGCCACTTAAGGTGCCATTGCATGATCTAAATTTTACATTAGGAGACTCATTTGACCTGGCATTGTATAGGTTTTTGAATCTAGAGAAAAGGTTGCACAAAAACATTAACCTTTTAACTGATTACCATAATTTTATCCATGAGTATGTAGATTTAGGACATGCACATTTTGTAGACTTTGAGACAGTTAATTTTCAAAAGGAACCTCTATATTTCTTAGCTCATCATGCAGTAATAAATGAAGGCAGCAAAACGACGCGAACGCGCGTCGTATTTGATGGGTCAATGAAGACAAGTAATAAAATATCACTAAATGATATTTTGCTCAATGGACCTGTAACACAACGGGACCTATTTGACATAATTTTGTTGTATAGGCTAGGGGATCACACATTTAACTCAGATATCAAAAAGATGTTTCGAAATATTTTAGTCAATCCGGAGCACACTTCGCTTCAAAATATTTTGTGGCGTGACTCGTGTGATGAGCCGGTTAAATGCTTACGCTTGGACACCGTTACATACGGCTTAAAATGCTCAAGTTATCTTGCGACTC
>CAWUPE010000365.1:0-27720 GCA_963924145.1 Pyrausta purpuralis
GAATCCTGAGGCATGCCAGCTGGAATTACTGTATGACCTTCAGCTAATACCTCATGGATATTCTGAGTATAAGGTATATCACTCTGATCGACACACTCTCGATGGTATCGTAGGTTAGGTAACAATATGTTGACGAGAGACTTGTGAACGAGAAACCCGACACCGCCTTGGGACTTTTATTGATTGCCTTCCTGGTAGTAGAGCAGGTTGCCGGACTATAGATTTATCGTGTCGTCGCCCTCTCTACGGACTTCTGATAAACTCATTATGTCCCAGTGTAACCTGCTCATTTCTTCCTCCAGCTCGAGCAACTTCTCATCTGTCCTCAGTATGCTCGCGTTATAAGTTACCAAGGCCAGTTGTCGTTGGGGGTGGCAGCGCGGTCGCCTCCGGAGATTTCAAGCACCCCCTGCCCCGCCGTTACCGTGACCGCTACCAAAGTCAGGAATAGCGAGGCTGCCTGAGACTGGGGACCTGGTTTCTTGTGCACTCTCATGTGAGGGGATTTCGCCAATACTTGCCACGCTTGGCAGGCGGGTTGGCGAGCGCAGAGGCGCAGCCCCTTGCAGCTGTGACGCTGTTGCCGGTCACAATCCAATATGAAGCTGCGCCTTACATTGGATGGTTATACCGCCATCGGTCAATCGCCAGAGCCTCCTCTGTATAAACAGGACGCAACGAAACTTCTTTAGTGAAGGTGAGGTAGGCTTGGAGCTTTAGGTCTTGGTCAAGCTCCCTTACGTCTACTTTGGTAGGTTCTTATAAATATTATGCTTAATTTAAAGTAAGTTTATTGGCCTGTTTCTGTTTATTTTAAGGTTAGGTTGACGTAAGTAACTGGGACGTAAGTATATTTCAATGAAGATACCTATCTTCATTGAACTTATACTACTACGTATAGAAATGATATCCCGAAGGAACCTCGTGCGAAATGAATTGATGGTCCGGACATCAACGCATGCGCGGTATCCCAGTCACTCACTCCCGCCCGAAACGTTATGCAATGTGACATTTGGTCAATGAATTCGTCAAAAATGCCGTCTTGCATATTAAAACAATATAAAACCCACTAGAAATCAAAAGATACCGGCGTTACTTTTCAGCCTTAACTAAATAAAAAGTTAACTGTAACCTGCCTATTATTTTTTTCAATTTGTTGTATGTATAAGTATAAGTAAAGTTAGCTTGTAACATCCCACTGCTGGGCAAAGGCTTTACCTCAACTATGAGGTAGTTTGAGCCATACTCCACCATGCAGGCTCAGTGCTTGTTGGTGGAGGGGTGTTTGCAAGGCAAACGACTACCCCTGCTATCAAATGTTATCAAGCCGCCCATAAGGCCCTCTGACTAGACTTAACGGCTAATATCAACCGATATTCGTATTATTTTGTTTGGAATAAGTTGCTTATTATACTGTTTATGAATCTATACTAATATTATAAAGCTGAAGAGTTTGTTTTTTTGTTTGTTTGTTTGAACGCGCTAATCTCAGAAACTATAGGACTGATTTGAAAATATATTTTTATGTTAGATAGTCCATTTATCTAGGAAGGCTTTAAGCTATATAACATAAAGACACGACTCACAAGACCACAGCAGCAATGAAAAATGTTGCGAAAACGGGAGAAAGATATTCCTTTTGAGAGCTTCCGCTGCGTACGCTGCGGAAACCGCTAAAGTTACACAAAAATCATGTATGACAAGATTGCTCAGCATTAAGAGTTCTATAATAAAGTCCGCGACAGCATATGTCTATCTTTTATGGTTGACTTACTACAACCTTTTTTATGTTAATAAATTTGTAAAAAAATAATGCATCATTTTTAGGGGGTGTATTATACACACAGGTATTTATTCTTATCAAAATAAATACATTCATCATCACGAGCATTTCATTTAGAACAAAGTTGCCCTTATATCATTTGATTACAATAAATATCTTAGGAGCTATCACAGTTTTAACATAACTCCGCACCAAAATAATGTTCGCAGCTTAAGTACAACGTGCGCTTGCGCTAATTATATCATAAAGCTGAAGAGTTTGTTGGTTTGAACGCGCTTATCTCAGGAACTGCTGAACCGATTTGAAAAATATTTCTGTGTTAGATAGCTTATTTATTGAGAAAGGCTTTAGGATATAAAACATCACGCTGCGACGGGAGGGGAGGGAGCAAACTCAAAACGCGCGGACGAAGTCGCGGGGGACCGCTAGTAATAAATATGAGGAGCAAAAATAAGGTACGTCTTTACACTATCCACTTT
Organism: Pyrausta purpuralis; assembly: GCA_963924145.1. Classification (NCBI taxonomy): domain Eukaryota; kingdom Metazoa; phylum Arthropoda; class Insecta; order Lepidoptera; family Crambidae; genus Pyrausta; species Pyrausta purpuralis. The sequence goes on from CAWUPE010000365.1 coordinate 2,263, forward strand.
TTTTTACGAGATTAAGTAAAGTTATATAGTAAATGTTCAGCAATGGACGTCATTTGGTTGACAATGATGATGATGGTGATGATGAATAAGTAAAGGGTCAGGCATTTAATTGTAAATAAAGGGGAGCGAAATAAATGTGTAGTGTTTTAGTCAGTCAACATAAGAAGCATTACATTAGTGCCTCAAATCTTGCTAGTCATGTCACCAGAAACACCGTTGACTTTGTGTTGTCAAGTAAGGAATGTCATTCTTTCGATGCCATTAGTGCTACTACTAATATTAGGCCACGTTCTCTTGTGTGGTCAGTTCATTAACCATTTAACCTATGATCAAGAGCTGGCTAATGAAAATGATACAATCTTGGGTAATTTTCAGCCTTAATTACCTTAGCCAAGCTCGTGCTGAAGGTCAACAATATCAGCGGCGAAGTCGTCCGCGTCAGCAGCGGGGTCGGCGATGGCGATCATGTCGCGGATTTTCTTGCGGAACTGCGCCAGCTTCCAGCGCGAACTGCTCCGGCTGCAGCAGGTAGAGCTCGCTAAAACCGGGCGATACTTGATCAATCTGGGGAAAAATATTGAGGTTTATGAAAACGTATACCTAAATGATAAGTTTTTCAAAAAAGAGCAGAAAGACATTATGCCCCTATCTAAACCAGAATAGCTCAGACGTGGCCTATGGTAAACGAACTTCAGAGGACCGGTTGCTTAAGTGATTGCTTTCACATGCAGGTTAAGTAAACATTTTGACGCTGTCAGGGGGCGATTCTCGCGGCAATCGAACTTTTTTCGTATATGGTAATTGGATTGCGAGTTTAACATTTTTACGTAAAATATTAACACATAAAAAAACTACACGGAATGAATTGAAACTGCTAAATACATAAAAATCGTGACCGTGAAATATAAAAAAAAAAATTTCTTCGACGGAGAAAATTCGATCAGTGAACTTTTTCTCGTAGAATTGCACAAAAATTGGAGCAGTCCGGATTTGGTTAAATGTGCCTTCGTGCCTCATTAATAGTCCAGCTGCGATTTGTTTGAAATTGGTAGGTACATGAGATAAAAAATATCGGGATTTAGGGTTTGCGGATTAGGTCAGTAAACAAAGAACACGGTGTTTTTTAAATCAGAGTTGAATTCAGGTCTTTGTTTTTCACTGCTGCACCAGTTCTTTGGTTTTATAAACTTCATAATAAAATAGATCCAAGTCAAAAAACGTAAAACGTATATTTTTTCGATTTTCAATAAAGTTAACTAAGAGGAAAAAGAAAATGGTTTAAGTCCAATCTCCAATCCTTTAGATCATATTGGTTTCTTTGTATTTTTTAATGAAAAATCTTATTTTTATTTTTTCATTTTTTGATTAACGTCCCCAGATCCCCAAAACTCGGGTCGTTCCGTGCAAATCGGGACACATACTCATTAATGACATGAAGTAAATTACAAGGAGAAGGCCTGAAACTTATTTTCTGTGTTGTAGTGTGGCTGTATTCTGCATGTACCTTTCATCTCATTGTTTTAAGTCCTTCCTCTAGCGTAAAGTTGTGGTTGCCACAGGAGAGAAAGCAACTTGTGTTCGATACCTCCTGAATTGGCTAGTTTAACAGTTTAGATTAGCTCACCAAGATCCGGTTCCTGCTGATGAAGTCGAACCACTTGTCCTCCGCCACCTTCACGCTGAGCAGCAGGTTGAGTCCTAGCATCCTGCGCGCCCGCCCCGCACTCTTTACCCACGTGAAGTTTGCGCTCGCCACTTTGGGAGGCAGGGGTGGCATGTCTAGCTTCGCTAGGACGCTCTGAATGGGCTTGATTCCGTTCTCTTCTAATTTGGCTGTGATAAAAACAAGCTATGATTTATGCAACGAAGATAAAAGGGATTGTGTATGCTTTCAGGCTCGTCTGCACTTCTGTTTCTAAAAGGTTCCGTATCAGGGTTAGTATCCATCAATTCCTTAAACCAGTTTCATCCGAATACTAAATAGCTCAATGAGTAATAAAACAACTCACCAACGTCAATGCAAGATCTGTAAAACACCTTCGCTTTCCTCACACTAATGGGTAGTCCGTCTTCATCTTCAGCCTCCAGCAATTCCCTCAGGTCTATCAGCATCTGCTCCTCAAGCTTTGTGAACTCGTTCCAAGAAGTCGTCCACTCGGGCACAGGGTTTTTTTTGATCCAACCGCCGCACGCGAATTCGTAGAAATCCGTGCAAGGGTCCACATCTTTATTCAATGCCTGTAGGATCCTTGACGCTGTCACAAAGATTAAGGTGGCGTTAATCATTATAACTTATCATCCATATCTCTTGAATGTTATCGCGTATTAAAGACACCCACAGTTTTCTTATAGACAATAAATGCAAGTACTGTGAAATAACAATACATGCGGTAATATACTATAGTCATCTGAGTATTAACTGAAAAAAATATGAGGGTGCATTGAATATTTATCATCCAGATATTAATTGTCTACTCTCTCATTAATAAAAATAGCATATTCGTTAACTTATCGACCTGAACACATGGTTGATAAACATTAATGATTCTGTCAACTTTAGTTGTAGAGGTAGTACATAAAAAGCTAATTATCTTCCAATTATAGGTATTAAGTTTATTTATCTGCTTATGTTGCTTGCTTAGTCACGGCCTCTAAGTAAATCTATACTTAATATTATAAAGCTGAAGAGTTTGTTTGTTTGTTTGTTTAAACGCGCTAATTTCAAAAACTACGGGCCCGATTTGAAAAATTATTTTTACGTTGGATAGTCCATTTATCGAGGAAAGCTTTAGGCTATATAACATAAAGATACGACTCATAAGACCACAGCAGAAATGAAAAATGTTGTGAAAACGGGAGAAAAATATTCCTTTTGAGAGCCTCCGCTGCATACGCTGCGGAAACCGCTTAAGTTACCCAAAAATCATGTATGACAGGATTTGTTCAGCATTAAAAGTTCTATAATAAAGTCCGCGACAGCATATGTCTATCTTTTATGGTTGACTTACTACAACCTTTTTTATGTTAATAAATTTGTAAAAAAATGATGCATTATTTTTAGAGGTGTATTATACACACAGGTATTTATTCTTACCAAAATAAATACATTCATCATCACGAGCATTTCATTTAGAACCAAGTTGCCCTTTATATCATTTGATTTCAATAAATATCTTAGGAGCTATCACATTTTTAACATAACTCCTCACCAAAATAATGTTCGCAGCTTAAGTACAACGTGCGCTTGCGCTAATATATTATAAAGCCAAACGCGCTTATCTCAGGAACTGCTTGACCGATTTGAAAAAATATTTTTGTGTTGGGTAGCTTATTTATAGAGAAAGGCTTTAGAATATAAAACATGACGCTGCGACGGAGGGGAGGGAGCAAACTCAAAACGCGCGAACGAAGTCGCGGGGGACCGCTAGTAAAAGATAAATTACGCACTAGAAATACTGATCTGAAGATCTGATGATGCATGTGCACCATTTTCACGTGAAAATGGCGCAGTACCAGCCTGGCCTGGGTGTACCACGTGTAAAAGCTTGTAGGGATTATATGACGCCATATAGGTATAATCGAAATGATCGATGGTGAACCATTTTAATTGTCCTTGATAAGTAATGCTATATAATCGAAATTGAACTTCATTATTATTTATACGTCATATCTGACACACAGTCATTTATACGTCCTGTCATGTAAACAAATTACTTGACTCAATAGTGTTGTTTATATTTCTCACATTTATCTAATCGCATCGTTTTTTTTGCTTCCATAACTATAGTTTTAAATAACTATAATTTGTTCGACTTACATATTTTTTTGCGGCGCCATTATCGGAATATCGGAGACGATGCCGATGAGCAGATATCTAAATAGTTACTGGTGTACCTATTTACATACCCGTCTTAAGCACAGTTTGTGGAAATGATTAGAACATGCGCTCTTTAGACTTTACAATTATTTTCATCAGTAATTGCAATTTAGAGCACTTGTTGGCGTATTTGTTTGTTTTCGAAGAGTGGTTTTATAATAATAATGAATAAATTATTTCTTTCTTCCTAGCACAAAAGGTAAGTAGCAAGTACAAATTAGGTATAAACAGTTTAATCCCTCAAGCGTATGTGAACGAGACAATAGGTATTCTATTGTTATGCGGTCGCATGCGACCGCTCGGGTGTTGAGGTTTCTAACAAGCGAGAGGCTGGCGCCTGAGATAGATCTGAAAAAACCGGTGATACAGGTTGCCAGGCCCCGCCTGTAGATACAGAATACACTAAATATAATTTAAAGTGCATAACTAGGAAGGATCAATATGAAGTTTGTTTTAGCTTCCCAAGTAGCAGTTGAAGTCCAGTGCAGTTGCAGTTTATTTATAAAGGTAGCCTGTCACACAAAAGATTATAACGTCGTTTTCCTTACACCAAGCGAAAGTCACAGCTTAACCCTAAGTTTATGGTCAAGATTGTCCGAAGAATGAACGTCTGTCTCACCGAAAGCACGTTCCATTTTCTGAAAAGGTCTTCTATGAGGTATAAAATTGGGGGACCAGCTGCCGCTTTTACTTTTAAGATCGATCTCTGAGCCCGTTTCACTTCCCGCAGAGTAGTCCTGTGGGTGCTTCCCCATAAGGAAATACAATACTTCAGAAGCGGTTGGCACAAGGCGTAATACACCATTTTGTTGACAGGGCTGTCAGCCACGTGTCGCAGGGTTTTGAAAATAAAAATAAGTTTACGTATCCAGGGAACGAGCGATTGAACATGGGGCTTAAAAGTCATGCATTGGTCACGGGGTTGGTCACATGGGTGCACGGTCACACCGAGGTATTTAAAACTAGAAGTAAACAGGTCCTGTAGGTATAGCAGATACAGTAAAAATGGTACTCATAATATAAAAATTACAAATACAGTTACAAAAACTAAATAGGCAGTAAGTTACAACTTTAATTTAATTTAATTTATTTATTCAGTACACAAACAGAATTACAGATAGTTACATTATATAGTATCTTAGGTATGCTATCATTAATACAATGTAACTCCAAAATACGTGCACATGGCATGATAAGGTATATATCAATAGAAGAAACATAATACAGATGTAGCCAAATTATTACAATAACATAATATTAGTGTAATTAAAATTGAAGACGATAGAGCGAATATAACTTAATAAATAAATTTCTTCCTATGTACGTACAATTACAAATAATAATAATAAATATATACATATACAATAATATACATTAATACTCAACATGATTTGCAATTATTAAAACTAATTGATAATTTTATGGAGGCCGGTTTTCCATTTATGTAGTGATGATCCGAATATGTCAGGTACATTGTCCAGTCTGCTGAGTAAATCATTGTAATTGCGACACATTCTGTAAATTGGATTGTGAGAGGACACATTATTGTTACAGAGTGGAATTGAGAATGGATGATTATGTCTGGGAGACTTTTTGGGAACTCGAAGAGAAATTTCAGTCAGGAGGGTGGTGCTAAGGGAACCGTTCAGGATTTTGTAGAAGCAAGTCAAATCAACCACTTTCCGCCGAGATTCGAGACTTTTGAGTTTGAAATGATGGAGGCGATCCTCGTATGTCGTAAGCTCTCGTTTTAACTTGCAGCGGTATGTAAGGGTATGTAAGGGTCCTCACCATGCGTCTTTGGATGGATTCTAGCCTATTAACGTATATGTTATATTGAGGTGACCAAATCGGGGAAGCATACTCCAGCTGGCTGAGGATTAGGGACTTGTAAAGGGTGATTAAGCTTTTAGAGGTTTTAAAATCTTTAGAGGCACGACATATGAATCCTAAAAGCCCGTTGCATTTCAATAATGCTTCATAGTGTTGACTAAAGCTAAGCACACTATCGAATACAACCCCCAAATCTCGTATTACTGTTTTTCGTTCAAGCGTTATACGTTCTATACTATATTCGAAAACTACTGGAGTTTTTACTCGAGTGAAAGTAACAATAGAGCACTTTTTAATACTGAGTCTCATTTTATTGGATTTGCACCAATCTGCAATTGTATTGATATCCCTTTGGAGTTGGATACAGTCCCTGACGGAGTTAATGCGTGTAAAAATTTTCAGGTCGTCGGCGTATAATAAAGATGTGTTTAGGAGCCTAGGGATGAGATCGTTTATGTAAACTATAAACATCAAAGGACCTAGATGTGATCCCTGGGGGACACCGGACTTGGCGACATGTTGAGTCCTATTTGAAATATAAGATTTCAGCCAACGCAAGAGACTACCATGAATACCCACTGACTCGAGCTTGTGTATCATTATTCTATGGTTAACCTTGTCAAACGCCTTCTAGAAGTCTGTATAAACTGAGTCAACCTGACCATGCCCATTAAATGATTGGCAGATGTAATCAGTGTACTCTGCCAGGTTACTGACCGTCGATTTACCTCTTACAAACCCATGTTGTTGGTGGCAGATGAATGGCTGAATATGGTAATTAAGCTGATCAAAGACGAGGGATTCAAATATTTTAGCAAAGCAGCTCAGTATGCTTATAGGCCTATAATTGGAGCAATCATTGGTATCACCTTATTTATGGATAGGTATAACATGCGCTTCCTTCCACTCACTAGGGAATGTGCCGTTGAGCAACGATTTGTTTAGTATTATGAACAATGGTTCTGTAAGTGCTTTTGCAGAGTTTTTGATAAAGAGCGGAGGAATCCCGTCCGACCCAGCACCCTTTTTTTGCATCCAAGGCTAGAAGTTTCTTGTGAATACACTCACTTGATATCTGTGTCCTAGACAAAGTGTAATTGACTGAGGGTTCTACGCTATCTACGGGTGGTGTGCTGTTGCTATCAGCCTCAAAGACAGAGGAAAAATACGATCCGAACAAACCGAACCGAATCTACACTTAATAGTATTAGGAATTGAAGGCGTAGATTTTTTAGTTTTAACAAATGAGAAAAATAACTTGGTGGTCTCCGGTAGATACCTCTCGACACTCTGTATAAACGAGTCGTAACATACTTTGATAAGCTTCATAAATCTGGTTCGTAGTAAGCAGAATTCATCGTAATCTCTTGGGTTGTGGTATTTTTTGTATTTTTATGAACTTTTTTCTTTTCTATAATACAAGCTTTCAAGGCTTCGGAAAACCAAATTGGAAACCCAGTTCGGTTAACTTGCCTGCATGGGGAATTTGAGGTAATGATCCTTTTTAAAACGTCATAAAATGCAGCAACATCTAGTTCTACATTGCTATGGCATAGTGTGCTGGGCCAGTCCATACCTAAAATATCCTCCGAACATTTAACAAAGTCACACTTGCGATAGTTAAGAGTTCGTACATGAGATTTAGCATTTTTTGAGCAAGTTTCAATACCACGTGCCTCGATCTCAATAACTAGATGGTGGCGATCAGGTGTGCATTCTGATAAGGTCAGATCTGAGTGGTTTGTCAAAAAGAGGTCAAGTAACTTGTCGCTAGAAAAAAAAAAGAATGAACATGATTGTACTGGCACAACCCACCCAACTCTAGTAGATCCAAAAGCAGTAAAGATTTGACATCCTGAGCCTTACCTGGAAGCATATGCGATGGGTGAATAACGTCCGGAGTTCAAATCAAGGTATGTATATTAAAATCGCCAAGAATAATTATTTTACTATCTAGGTTATTGACTTCAAGAAGCCTATTAGAGCAGTGATTATAAAAATAATTTATTTGAGCGCTTTTTAGGTCGGGAGGCAAGTAAACTCAGTAAATGTTCAAGGAAAATTCACCTGATCCAGTTTTCTTACTATTCATAATCCATAGGTCCTCCAGAGCGCTTTCTAATTCACGACGTCTGATGACGTTGAAGTTGTTTTTTATTGCTAGCAGGACCCCCCCGCCCGACAGCTTTGATGAGTGTGTTGTTTCCCTATCTCGCCGGAACACAACATACCTATCGTCCATAAACTCTGTGTCAGAAATAGAACAATCGAGATTAGTTTCGCATAAGCAAATAATGTCGTAATTTTCATTTAATACATTTAAGTATAGCTGATTCAACTTGGTTCTTATACGATTTACATTTTGATAGAAAATTTTCGTAGTATAAATGTGATAGTAATAAATATATAATATATATGTATAAGAAAATATAAATATACAAATCTATACTAATATTATAAAGCTGAAGAGTTTGTTTGTTTGTTTGTTTGTTTGTTTGTTTGTTTGTTTGTTTGTTTGTTTGTTTGTTTGAACGCGCTAATCTCAGAAACTACTGGCCCGATTTGAAAAATTTTTTTTACGTTGAATAGTCCATTTATCGAGGAAGGCTTTATATAACATAAAGATACAACTCATAAGACCACAGCAGCAATGAAAAATGTTGCGAAAACGGGAGAAAGATATTCCTTTTGAGAGCTTTCGCTGCGTACGCTGCGGAAACCGCTTAAGTTACACAAAAATCATGTATGACAGGATTGTTCAGCATTAAGAGTTCTATAATAAAGTCCGCGACAGCATATGTCTATCTATTATGGTTGACTTACTACAACCTTTTTTATGTTAATAAATTTGTAAAAAAATAATGCATCATTTTTAGAGGTGTATTATACACACAGGTATTTATACTTATCAAAAGAAATACATTCATCATCACGAACATTTCATTTAGAACAAAGTTGCCCTTTATATCATTTGATTACAATAAATATCTTAGGAGCTATCACAGTTTTAACATCACAACGTGCGCTTGCGCTAATTATATTATAAAGCTGAAGAGTTTGTTGGTTTGAACGCGCTTATCTCAGGAACTGCTGAACCGATTTGAAAAAATATTTCTGTGTTAGATAGCTTATTTATTGAGTAAGGCTTTAGGATATAAAACATCACGCTGCGACGGGAGGGGAGGGAGCAAACTCAAAACGCGCGGACGAAGTCGCGGGGGACCGCTAGTATATAATAAAATGTATTAAGTTGCACAAAATATTACAATACCATATAATTACAATTAATTTAGAAGTTTTACTAAACTGGCGTTATCTTTTATATACAGAGCTGGAGACGTATCGTTTTTTCTTATATGTACCCGACCATATTTTACCCAGACATACTTGAAGCCCTTGTCTTTTGCTTGTTTACGTGCAGCGGCGTAAAGGCCCTTACACTCTTGAGATAGGTGTTCCGCAACGAAGATACGTCGCTGGTCGCCTCCGATGCCGATATCAGTTGAAGTAAGTGGGTTTTTCGAGTTGTTTTTGTTATAACGCTTGAAACCTGATATAAGTATGTCACGGTGGCGTTCTGATGGTAGGGTCACTAGTATGTTCCTGGGTCTGTCAGACGAAGGGTTGAGCTTTGCCACTCTGCGGCACGCTTGTATGTCGTTGTCAGCAATAGGGAGCTTAATTTGTTCGCAAAGTTTCGTGAATAATAGTACCAGGTTTTAGTTGCGGCGCTCAGGTACACATTGTAGTTCAAGGTTGTTACTTCGAGATGTTTTTTCTGACAAAGCCAAGCGAGTTTCAAGTGCAATAATTTGTTACTGGAGTTTCGTAGTTTGTTCTTCAATTTGATGGATTTTGTCGTTGGCTTGAACTAGAGCCTTATTTGTGTCTGACTGAGCAGCGGCCATGTAATCAAATGAGGCGGTCATATCGTTTTTCAAGTCAGCTGTAGCGGTTTTTAATTCAATTTTGATTTTTTCCTGTATTTCCAATGATAGTGTAGCACGTATGCTGTTCAGCTTTATATCGATTAATTCACTGAATTGTCTCATAGTAATCGACGCATCGGGATCTGGGAATGTCTTACGCTCGATTGAGTTGGAAATGAATGAATCATCACATGAAATATCAGCTTGATTTACGGCTGCGATCGAAGAAGCCTGTTTTATCGCCGATTCGTTGTCAGTGTTGACCCGGAATGGCGAGCAGGCGGGAGTGTCATCATTGCGAGCCCGTCGGCCAATATTTGCGCACGCGTCACAAAGCCAGGACCTCTGTAACTTTTTAGCGTTTGCGACGTAGTATGACTTCGTAAAGTTAAGGCAGAGGTAATGATAGCATGCCTTGCAAGCCGAGCATGCCAGTAGTTCAGATTAGTTGATAGTGTTTTTGCACCCCTAGCAATTCATTGTGATAAGAGGTAGTGAAGGCCGTGAAGAGGAGTAAAGATAAGGTGGCAAGATCGCATATTGTTTTGTTGTTGATTATAACGGTCGTAGTAGCTGCAGATACAGTGCGATAGGCATTTACTAGATGTATTTAGTGCACCTGTGGAGTGAGTGAACGACAGAGATGCGTATAGCGTTCCAAGTGAATCAGAGTGAGAGCTATATTTATTATTCACCACGTAATAAGGTCAGTGACACTGCACTAATCAGCTGTTTTGAGGTTACGTTCGTTGCACTTTTTGTCCATGGATTTACACGACACAGTACTTGTTTCTTGATTATGATAACGACACAGTTAAACCATTATGTATTAAAGAAACATTTAATGCAAGTATAAACACGAGAACTACGATAGTATTTTGTTTTTGCAAATAATACTTTGTAAGAGATAAGCACCTTTTGAAAATTCGTAAGAAATAAGCACCTTGTGACAACTATTACATAAACCTTGTAATAACCTTAAATAAGATAAAATATAAATAGATCTTCATTATATTTTAAAAAATAAAACATTCTAAAACCTTTTTTTGTCAGGTTTTAAAATAACAGTTTTTGAGCTTTACATATGCGTAAACAACATGAGAACAATAATAGGTGGCACATGATACATACTTTCTACAAGCAAATTAATGTACCTAGAAAATTAATGTAACCTGGACGGCTAAGGGCAGCCGATAAGCGTTTGGCGACTACGTGTGTGTGTGTGTGTATGTATGTTTTAATGCGAGATAATCTATATATGAATATATTATATAACGAGATATTGGACTAATTTAGTTTGTTCCAGGTAAATTCAATTAAATGAAGTTAATCAAGTTAAGATTGTTAGTTAAGTTAAGTTAAATAATTTTAATTCTGAGCAATTTTATACTGCACGGGGAAAGGGATTTCAGGAGGGATTTATGTTGTTTATGTTTTTTTTTATAATCTTATTCAGACATTTGTAAGAAGTATACGTCTCAATCTAATATAAAATTATTAAATTTAGGACATCAAATGACCGTCCGTATAAATATTCACCTCTTAAAAAGACAGTCTTATCACTATTAGAGCGCTTCGTCTTTCTTTTGTTTCACTTATGTGCTGGATATATCATACATTTGTTACGGGCTATCTACGTGTAGGTTATCTCTTGAGTTTTTATTTATTGAATACTTATTTTATCATAAAACAAATAAAACGCCTGTTAGATAAGAAATTCACAATATCAAACCAGATTTTATCATCTATCGTTACATTTGATGAAATGCATAACTTTGTTGTGGAAAATAGTAAAACCCCTTTCACTGTTTTGACTGATAGAGTAGGTATCTAGTAATAGTATTCTATTTCTACCTAGTAACAAATACTTGCTGGTGTATTTTTTTTTGTTTATGTAAGTTAACAAGTTCCTTAGCTAAGAAGAAAGATAGAAAAACAGCCTTACCACAAATTAATAAACAAGGTTTGAACTACTGTTTTAAATTTTATGCGTCTGACGTTGATTTTAAACTAGCTATATCATATTTAAACAGTTGTCCAACTTTGTTAATTATTTTGATAAAGCTATTTATCTCGCCTTGTATGCGAGGCCTGGACACCAACCCAGAAAGAGGTAAACAAGCTTCTCGTTGCCGAAAGGAAGATATTTCGTAACATCTTGGCACCTACACAACGGTAGGATGGAGGAAGAACCAATGGATGATGACCAACCAGATGGAAGAAGAAGGGAAGAACCAAGAACTGGAGGATCTAGTGTCTAAGCCGGACTTCATTGATGAGATAAAGGCAGCAAGACTCCGTTGGCTCGGCCATTTAGAAAGAATGATGGATGACAGGGCGGTAAGGAAGGCGTACATTGGGCAGCCTGTAGGTCGTCGACCGTCTGGCCGACCGCGATACCAGTGAAGAGATGAAGTGGCGGAGGACCTACGCGTCCTGAATGCAGAAAACAGGGCGCGCTGGCGCCATCTCGTATCGGAGGCCAAGATCCAATTCGGGTCGCTTCGCTAACGGAGTAACTGTAGTAGTAGTATTTGTCTCTAGCTAAGTATGTACTAACTTTAGGTATTACAAAGTTGCACGAAAGCTCTAGAAATAAGTTTAGGTAGTACTGCTGTATATGTAAGTTTTTTAAGCAATGGTCTACGTGTTTCTGGAACCTATCGCACACTTTATGAATTTCACGTTAAAAAATCGAGTGTGGATGCCACGGCGAAAATACTTTATGCATTGATTCTAAAGACGCTAGCAAAAAAAGGTCCTTACAAAACTTATGATAAATTGTTGATTTTACCTGTACCCACGCACTCCTCGCTGACGCAGGGCTGCGGGCTCTTGTACTCTGTCAGCACATGTGCAGTAGTGTAGACAGGCAGCGTGATGAGGCACAGACCCAAAAAGCCAATCACCACTGAGGAACAGCACACTGTGCGCCTTCTGAAACAAGTGTTATTTAGCTATAAATATCCATCATCATCAATTTATGAGGTGGAGTTTAATCTTTAAACTTCAGCGATATTGAAATTATTGCTACGTATTAACTACAAGTCATTTGTCAGAAATCTTTATTCGTCTTATTGCACTTCTTACATCCTCTGGCTCGGTTCGTTGTTTTTTTTATTATACAGAAATTCAACCTTTGACCAGAATCTGAACTCAGTAAAGTTTGAATTATTACGTGTGGCTTCCTCCGATATTAGCCAACTGCATGAAGATGGTTCAAAATGTTGGTCAAATGAGATATTTTCACTATTATTTGATCTACATAAACATTACCGTTCACAATTGTCACATTTGTTTTGAGGTTCTCGTAGCGCAGTGGTAGCAGCGCTTTGGTAGTGATACCGAAGTAAAGCAAACTACGGCGCGGTCGTGTTTGGATGGGTGACCATTCCGAACATATGAGTGATGTACATGACGCTGTGCTTCGGAATTCTCGTCAAGCCATTGGTCCCGGCTAATATCGGTTGATATTAGTCGTTAAGCCTAGTCAGAGGCCTTATGGGCGGCTTGATAAAATCTGACAGCAAGGTTAGTCGCTTGCCTTGCAATCACCCCTTCACCAACCCGCACTCAGCCCGCGTGGTGGAGTATGGCTCAAACTACCTCATAGTTGAGGTGAGGCCTTTGCCCAGCGGTGGGATGTTACAGGCTAACTTTACTTATATACTGACATTTGTCTTAGTCGGGCAAACAATATAAGGTAATAAATAAAAATACCCTAATGAATAAGAGACAATGGAGATGTTCTTGCACTGGCTAAACTCAGTAATTGCTAGCGCCCCCCTGTCAATGTCATTTATTAGCCAGAAGATGCTTGTCGCAGTGTATAGATTCATAATTCGAAAATCAAGGAAAACGTTACAATATTGTCGTCGTATTTGCGATACATTTTTGCTTCACATGGCTTCTCTGTACGTAGTAGTAACAACTTACTGGATTGAGCATTTTTATAATGACATTTAAATTAATAAAGTTGGTGTAGGGATGTGTATTCTGTTGATGTAAGTATCGAAAACTATTAATCAATTTCCTTGATGGTGGAGAGAATGCACGTTTATTGATACTAAATTATGAAATTCAAAATCATATGGAAGCATGCACGACTTTAAGTAATCAAAGTTGAAATAATAAACATTAGGCATAGGCACTGGTGTTCACGTTACGAATACGTAAACAAAACTAATGAGTATTACTGGTGCATTATAAACTAATGACACAACACATATAATGTGAAGTTATAGGGAACTAATAACAACAACAAGAACAATGCATAAAAGCTGATGGACAGAAATTCAATAAAATAGAGCTCGTAACTAGCAGCACATGCAAACACGAGACACGCAAATAACCAACAACAGCCTAATTAACCTCAGATAAATTCGAACTCGTGCATTTAGCAAGCTACGAGTACTTATCCATTACATAACGCCTAATTACTTCTAGTTTAAATTTAATTAAAGGATTAGCAGCCAGCATTACAGCCACTTTAGCACAAAGTCTCCGTTTTTGTATAGGTAGGTTTAAATTCATTTTTATCTTGCATGACTTAGTTTTATTTTGTTCTTATTTGTTATCAAACCTCTCATTGAGGTTAGACTCTTTATGGATTATTAGATTTATTTATAAAGGCTTGATTTTAACAAAGCCAGATAAGGAATATTCGCTTAATTTGAAAGCGTCACCTATTTGTCAGCAACAATATATGTAAATGAAAATTAAAATCGGATATTTAATACTTATTCAGTGAGAAAAGTCTTATTTGACGTTGGTATAATCTACCTTAATTATCAGATGCAGATTTTTAAGTAATTTTCATTTTAATTTTATGCATCTATACGTTTGATTGGTATTGTATGATCAAAGAACACATCATTATTTTGAGTGCCAGCAGTTTTTATAACAAACATATCCCAGATGTTTTTGGAAACAATTTAAAGCAATAACGAATAATAATACTTGAGTACATATTAAATATTGTGTGACATGACTGTAGTAATTGTGCTCAAGATAAAACATGGACTTTGTTTGGCACTCCACCAAGACCCCACCTGATGTTAAGCGACAATGCGGGCTAAGATGGATTCTACTTCCTAGCCGTACGCAAATGAAATTAGAACCGTGGTGGCAGCTGCGCCCACGTCTTGTGTTTCCAAGATGAACAGAGGCCGTTGGAATTAAGTCATGCAATTCGTTCGCACACTCTCCGACACGTAACCTGTAGAAGGCCGACAGGCAGGCCTCTCTTCGCCTACGGTCTAGACCAGCCATACTGAAACTGCGGCCCGCTGAGCCTTTTTGTGCGGCCCGCCAGCCTGACCCAATACCCCATTAATCTTAAATACTTTATTCTACAGTGTCATGTATCGAATGAAAAAACCGCGACTATACTACGCTCGCGGTGGTGGAATTCGTGTTGCAGCCCGGACTATCACTTCTTAGAGGTATCTGCACCCCTCTTAAAAAAAGGTTGAGTTCCATTGGTCAAGATATAAACATAATGTTACTTACAGCATTTTTTTAAGTTTACAGTTGTTTGGCATACTGGCATGTCTGGCATGTCTGGCCTGGATCTCACTATTAATCTCCTTCACCTGGAAACAAACAGAACTTTAATTAGCATTACACTGATAAGACCGACTATTAATTAGAAAAGTAAAAACCGACTTCAAAACCAAAATGCACTAAAAAGTCTTAAATAAACTCTTGACTATTAAAAGGAAAGACCTATGTAGGCATACAATTTTTTTTGGAGTCGATGGTGTGATAGGATGCATGATGGTCAAAGTGATGGCACCGACTCCAAAAAGAAATTGTTTGCCTGAAATAGGTTCCTTTCCTTTCAATAGTCAAGAGTTTATTTAAGAATTTTTAGTGCATTTTGGTTTTAAAGTCAGTTATTACTTTTTTTTAAAGTTAATGTTATTTCTTCATTTTTAGAGTTTACAGGATAGGGGGGGGGGGGGGGGGGGAAGCTGCACCTTTTGATCCAACTATAAGATCAATCCTCTTAGTAAACGATAGATACAAAAAAAAAAACAAACAGTCGAACTGATAACCTCCTCCTCTTTTGAAGTCAGTTAAAAATACTCGTAGCTAAAATTAAATGAAATCGCTGACCGCGATGATTACAGGCATGGATTGACTTTGTGCCGCTTCGTGAAGGTTTGAAAGATTCTTGGTATTTGAGATGATACTACAAAGACTTTTCCGATTTGATTGTGCAAATGTATCCCACTTCCTATCAGTAAATAATATGAGTTTATATACTACGTCCACGTTTCATAGAGGATCGTCGAATAAATAAAGAATATATCAGCCTAATGTTACACGCATAAACAAATGAAAACTACTTTTACAGTTCTAAACGACTTAAAAAAAATGAGGTAATCAATCCAATGTGTATGTTTGTGATATAGTTGGGATTTAATAAAATTTTTATTAATAATATTAATATAATATTTGATCTTCTATTTAGATTAGATTTATAATATTTAGATTTGATAATATTTGAATTTTGACTTCTAAACACGGGTACAAATTTCTTAAGTCTAGGTATGTTTGTATATTATTATTGGTCCACCGATTTCTCGAAAAAGAGGAGTCATAGCGAGATGATTCGTTTTTAGTCCGATTAGGTATATATCTACTGAGGGTACGGTATAAGTTTCATATCTCAATAACTAAAAGATCATGAGACAAAATATTATTAATGCACCAACTCAATTTTTTTTTAAATTATTGTCGTGATTTCCCTTCTTCAATCTTTTTTTCTAAAGGATAGTACACTAGTTTAAGTTACTACACAAGTATAAGTTTCATAACCTCTATACTATTTATAAATAAGTTTGTGGTATTACATTTTGTTTATCTTGTGCATTTAAAATACTGCGGTATCAATTCCACTTCACTTCGGTCGGTTGGCAAAAAAAAGCGTTTTGTGCTGTTTTTCTCTTGATGAGGCTGGCCTTTAATACTCCTAATTGTACAGCTTTCATTTAGTAACATTGGGTACAGTCTTCCTTTAAAGCTAATTTGGCTAAGTGCATTAAACGTGTAAGTTTCATCAAAAAAAGTGCAGAAGTCTCAGACTTCTGCACAGGGGATAGTTATCTGATATTGGAAGCTCGGATATATTGTGTCTAAGTGAATTTCTATTTATGATCCAATCTACTTACTGCCCCGAGGCTGATATCTACTTGTGTGGTCTTTCCAAGGGAAATGTCATTATTATACACCATTGGGAAATTTTAATAATAACAAAATAAAAGAGAGTTGTTAGTTTTAAATTCAAATTTTAATCAAGCTTAAGGTCTTATTAACGTGTTTTACATTCATGTTAGATTTATTTTATCGCAAAACCCGGACTGTTTGATTAATTAGACCAATGATCATTGCTTGGGGCGTAGTTCATTGGCCGAGTATTCTGATCGAGAGCCATACTAACTTTAGGAGGGAAAACGTTACACTCAAACCCAAAAACCCTCCTAGGCTATCTAAAAATAAAGAGAACACACATGCACACGTTTATATAAACTATTTATACCCTAAAATAGTAAATCCACAACCTCTACAGCTTCTCCTCCCTTGTATGCAAGGTGGCTTTGTTATTATTTCTTTTCGTACATAGAGACATACATAGTTCCATACATCTATGGTCTCTCGCCTTCCTCCAGGCCATAAAGTAAATAAAATAAAACAAGAGTCACGAAAATCTTTAAGTAACGCATTCGTCTTCTGTTTAAAGTTTTTACGTCAGTTTCCAAGGCGTTTTATTTTTTAACCGATTCCAAAACAGGAGGCGGTTATCGATTCGACTGTATGTTTTTTTTGTATGTACGTTACCTCATATCTCAGTCGTTTGTCGACCGATTCGAATTCTTTTTTTCGGCTATCTATTGGGTATACCTTTTAGTTGGTCCCATTATTGCCAATTTGGGATCTGATCATGGTGTCTTGGTGCAATCGAAGGAAACCGTCATATTTAAAAGGCACGTAAAGTGTTTTTATTACTAGAATCTTAATGTTGAGGTGTTGTTTCAGCTAACAGTCAACCTTTTGTGGGACTGAGCTGATGGTGGAAATCCTTAACGCTTAGGAGTTCAGTAATTATAATCACATAACTTATGCTAGGTAGTTTGTAACAGAGTCATAAGGAGCAACTACACCCCCCCCCCCCCCGCCCCCTCCTGTAGTCCCTAAAAATTAAGAAATAAAATTAACTTTAAAAAAACAACTTCAAAACCAAAATGCACTAAAACGTCTTAAATAAACTCTTGACCATAAAAAGGAAAGATTCCATTTTAGACAAACAATTTCTTTTTGGAGTCGGTGACTTTGACCATCAAGCATCATCTATCACAGCACCGACTCCAAAAAGAAATTGTTTGCCTAAAATGGATTCCTTCCCTTTAATGGTCTAGATTTGCTCTGCCACAAATACTTGTTAGAAATAATGCTACGGCGTTTACTTCTCACAAGTTTAAGGCGTTTTGTGCCTCTAATGGAATCTCGCTTATGACGACACCCGCTTATCATCCGGCCAGCAATGGGGAGGCGAAAAGTAACGTAAAAGTTATTAAACGCGGTATGAAATCTTACATCATCGGGAATAACAATACAAACGTAGATAAATGATTGCTACAATATCGCATGAAAACACATCAAATTTACTACCTCCTATTTTCAAGTCTGTGAAAAGCACAGCTTTGCTTGGAGTTACGAGTTTGTACCTAACATGAACTCATGAACACAGACAATTCGTTTTTTCTCAGCAAAAAAAAACAAGCGTGTATGTACCACTTACTGAGCAAAGTTTTCCACTATAAGTAGTTGTTTACCACTATTTCATTAAAATCTGTGTTGCTACGAGAGCTACGAAGCTACGACGCTACGGCGCTACGAAAACGGGTCATGATGATGACATGATGCAGTACATGTTAACGTTATGTTGTATGCGCACTGCCCGGCGGCTCTACCGACGGCTTACAACAATAAACTGTCAGATACTATGGAAAATGCCGTTGAAGAGTGAGTGGTATGGCCGCCGGCACGGCCCCCAGCACATGACGCCAGGCGTTGTGGATACACCATGATAACACAGCATTTCAGGCAGTGTCAGTTAACAGGTTTATGTATAAAGTATACAACTATTGGATTTCTTTTTTTTACAACACACAAAATATACAAACATACATTACACCAATGAAATTTTGAACACGTGCTTGAAAGCCTTATAGATCAAGATAATTTATTTCATGTCGATTTTTTTTAAATAACCGGATTTTGGGATTTGTTTTTTTCTTTAAATAACTGTATATGCATACTCATATCTGCATATAATTTTTGTACTTTATTGTGCATTATTTTGCGGTCTTACATGAAAATTACAAGCACAAGCCATTTTGTTCTTTTTTAAAATAACTTGCACAGTTGCGGAACATAATTTTCTTAAATTATACCTATAATTTTATATGGCTGTGATAAATAATCAAAACCGGCCAAGTGCGAGTCGGACTCGCGCACTGAGGGTTCCGTGCCAACTTTAACTGAATTTGGCAATCCACTTACTGCCACTTCGTAAAATCCACAATATTTTGTTGACAGCAAATATAACTTTGTTTTTTATAGTGTTTGTATGAAGTACAAAGTTATGTTTGCTGTTTTTGAAAATGTGCTATACCTATCTCAAAAACTTCTCTTTAGATTCCGTCCGAACCAATTTTCGTTGAAAGTATTTGTTAAGCTCTATTTTTTCAAAATTTACACTTGCTTAGTTTAGAAGTTAGATGGGAGTGACGCCCATTTTACCACTTTGGAAGCGTCTAGCTATAAAACGTTAGACTTTAAAAGAAAATGGTCTTAGGAACCTGGGTGTTTTAATTTTAAAAGACCTACCTATAGACACCCCACACGTATATATTTTTTTTTTGGTTTTAGTTTCATGTATGGGAGCATATGATTTTATTTTTTGTATGAGGATCGTAAAGCGGTTAACGGGATACCTACTTCTACCAAATTTCAACAGTGTGATGCTTATAGTTACAGAATAAAATGGCTGTGACATACGGACGGACAGACAGAAAGACTTGACGAAACTATAAGGGTTCCGTTTTTTGCCATTTGGCTACGGAACCCTAAAAACGACTAGACTCGTCGGGCGTCATGAAAACTTCTCTAAACTGCGCTTTAGGTAAAGGTTTACGGCATGTCATGTAAATATTTAAACTTATTTGTAAATTTTCTCATTATGTGATCCAGGTCGCAAACTGCTGCATACATCACGCTGCGACGGGACCCCTCCCGTGGCAGCGTCGGGAGCGTCGGTAACAAACTCAAAACGCGCGGACGAAGTCGCGGGAGACCGCTAGTAGCCATATAAAGTTGCAGAACACATCAAATAATTACAACGTCTAAGAATAAATAAAACAAATTTAGTAAAAATGCGTTTTCATTCTGAACACGAGTTTCTAAACGACTTACGTAGATACCCACTTTGAGTATTATCTTTAAATCGACCGTTACTCGATTAGCATCTGTTTCTCTTGTAGACTTTTGAGTAGTTTGTGATTTAATTGTGTTGTGTGACATTTTGGACTGAATACTTTAACTGCTGTTTACTTTTAAGTCTAAGGTATCCTACCAAAGTATACAGTAGCATTCCGGTAGACTACGGTAGACTTCATCTTTCCATAAAAAGCGGTAGCTTTCGTAGATTTCTTTTCAAAGGGAAAAATATTATTTATTAGAATCAAAAGGTTCAAGAAAATACATGCAAAAACTAGTAGCTTAAAACCATATCAAAAATAAAACCGTGACCATGAGGCAAAGAGGCGAGGATGCTGGCTGTAATTAATAAAATATTAATTGTAATTTCATTTAATTGTATCAGGAGTCATTCTTGTCAGAAATAAATGTTCTTGAATCTGAATTTAAAATAAATCATGGTCATGCATACAAAAATAGTAACTTTTATTAAATTTTAGTGAAATAAGTTTATTTTTACATTAAATGAAAAAAAAAAAAAATAGTCCCACAAATAAAGTTATGCAGTAAGTAAAACGTTTGCAAGAATCGGTATTTTGCATTTGGAGTACCAAATGCAAAATACCGCAAAATGCCAGATGAAGTATCATCTGGCAAATTCCTTAATAAAAGTAATCTACGACTAAAATAAGCTACGTAGTATGCCGTTGTATTCCGTATTCTACCGGAAAGATTAGATAGGCTACGGTAGACTTACAACACGACTGCTGTTACGCCGGCGGACTTTTATATTGATCATTAATTTGTTATTTTCGTTTGTTAAAGTTGAAGAAAAGTAAACATGTTCTAAACAAACTAAAAATACCGAATTCCGGTCTGTCTTCCGAGTTAATTCCTTGATAATATGGGGTGACCCATATTATCAAGGAGTTTGGGAAAATCCTATATTTTCCCAAAATAGGTACTTTACCCGGTATTTTCCCAATGGGTATTTTCCCGTCGCCCATTTCTAATCGTAAGTTATTTAAAATTTCAGCAATGCGTACATCAATTGTCACACAGGATGGACCTGAAACCTATTTAGTATCAAAAAAACTCATCATGAGTTTTTTTGATACTAAATAGGTTTAATCATTTGTATTTAGTATAAAAAAAACTCATAAATACAATATGATTAAACAGGGCAATCTCATGCTCGTGGTCTGTCAAATCGATCTCCTGTTATGTATTTTAGGGAAGTGATATATTATTTGTACAGTTGTGTCACGTTCGGTTAAAATTATGTGTGCTGAAAAATTATGAAATATATTTTTTTAAATCGTATGAAAATTTCACCGTGTATAGTTTCTCTCACAAACATTATCAACATCAATCGCTCACTTGTACACCCAGTCCATACTAGGTAGCAGTAGATACTAGCACCAGTATGGTAATTCGTTTCCATGAAACTGTCTCGACTCGGACTTGACTGTAACAACAGTTTACAAGATAGAACTGATATACTCGGAAATATGATACGAAACTGATAAAATGATATAACATAGGTCATTATTGTGAGAAAATCCATAGAAGTACCTACTATCTCCTATCGGAAATAATTTTATGGTTATAACGCATATTGGCATCACCAAAATGTTATCTTGTTATTTGACGACCCGTCTGGTGTAGTGGTCGAGAAATCGCCTACTACAAAGCGGGTTGCGGGTTCGATCCCCGCACAATTCAAACATTTGAGTGCATGAACATGTCTGTTTGTATTGGTCTGGGTGTTTTCTATGTATATTATGTATGTATTTACAAACAAAAAGTATTTAAGTAGTATATCCGTTGTCTGGCACCCATAACACAAGCTTTGAGTAGCTTACTTTGGGACTAGATGGCGATGTGTGGGAATGTCCAAAGATATTTATTTATCATACTTAACACAAGTCTTCATCTATTTATGTTACTATAATATAAATTTCCCACTAAATTAATTACAAGTTTCGTTGTTTGCATTAAATATGAAGATTTTGTTAGTATAAAAAGCCCATTTATGCTATGAAGGATCATTTTTCGTCTTAACCACAGACGTGTAGGTGCCTTCCTACATTGCGGGATAATGTATCGGAATGCAGTTGTGCCTAAATTACTAAGCACAAAGAAATGCACTATCAGGGCACTGATTTATACTCAACATTTCTTCTTACGCTAGGTACGATCAACTCGAGTCGGAAACCGAGATGATAGACGTGGATGATCATGACTACCTACTTACAAACAAGAAGACAGTTACATGGTTTAATCCCTCAAGCGTATGTGAACGAGACACAATAGGTATTCTATTGTTATGCGGTCTCATGCGACCGCTCGGGTGTTGAGGTATTAAAATATAAAGTAAACATTTAGCGTGATTATGGTATATTTGCAAAGTGTAACAGAATGAACGCAAAACAGGAAAGTACCTTACTCAACTAATTTGTTTAAAAACGACTCTGGAATATTTTTGGGTAGGTTTAGGCAGAAAGTAGCGCTTTGATTTTGGTTTTTATTTTATTAAGTAAACAATGCTCGTCTTTTTTAAGTGAATTCATATATTCTAATTGGTTTACTAAAGTTTTGTGTATTAACAATTATTTTATAATACCGATAACAACAGCGTGGGTGTACGGAGCAAGTTGACATGTAGACATGCCTGTTGCTGCTGATTAAACGCGATGTAAACTTACATGTTGGCTAAAGAACATATGACTCCAGGGACTATGATTTTGTTTAGCTTCGACAAAAAAAACGTTAAAACCGATAGCGTTAAGTGGTAAATGCTCTGATAGTTAATGGTCAAAATTATGGTACCGACTACACAAAAGAAATTATTCGCCTAAATTGGATTTCTTTCTTTTAAAAGGTCAAGAGTTTTTTCAACTTTTTTGTTTTAAAGTCGGTTTTTACTTTTTTAAAGTTAATTTCATTTATTAATTTTTAGTGATGACAGAAGGTCTGCACCTTACGACTCAGATTTTTAAGAAGCTCAAAATTTACCTATCATAATAACCACTGAACTGCTAAGCGTTAAGGAATTCCACCATCAGCCCAGCTCCACACAATGTTTACTATCAGACGCAAAAACACGACAATATTAAGAATCATGTATAAAAACACAATATGTGCGTTTGAAAATTGTGGGTTTCACTCGATTTCACCAAGATCCCACCATCAGATCCCGACTTGGCAGCAATGGGACCAACTAAAAGTTATAACCACTAGGTAGGCGAAACTTTCCCATTGGTCTACACATTACTGTGATATGAGGTAACACAGTCAAAAAAAAAACATACAGTCTAATCAATAACGTTCTTTTTGCAGGTGGTTAAAATCCAACTAATCATTTATTTCATTCGAAAAGACAGATTTAGGAAATAGCACCCTTTTAAGAGTTAGTAAGTAAGGTAGCAACGATCGTATTTTTTTTACGAAAGGTATTCGGTCCAAACTTGCAGTCGAAAAAAAAAACTATAGTCTATGGCTGGGTGTGTCAAAAGTGCATTTCGCAATTTGCACTAACCAAATAAAGTACCGGTGTTTTTTAAAACTATACTTATTTGTTGCTATTAAGTGAGGTTTTAATTCAAATGATTTCGTTTTTAGAAGGGATCCTTTTGAGTAGGTTTTGTTTGATGGATGATTGAAAGCTCATGATTAAGTTGTTTATCATAATTGTTTTGCAGTTTTTTGAGTATTGTTTTATTTTTAAGTTATAACGTACCTACTTGTATATTATTGCTGCAGATCAGTCCAAGCAGTTTTATTTTTATTTGCATATTAGTAAGGTAATTTTTTTTTTCGTTTCAACGATTCTCTCAGGCGCTTTTACACGTAAATTATAAAATATTTATTAGTTAACTTCAAGTTCATGAGAACTTATCATCTAGGTTTTGTTATTTGTTTATTTTAACGCTTCAACACCCGATCAGTTGTAGGCAACCGCATAACAATAGAATATCTTTTGGATCTCGTTTTCATAATTATTTTTGAAATAGATTATTACAACAAATGAAAATAATAAAATGCGGATAGATGTAAAAAACTCACCTTGTTCTTCATGTTGCTAGATAACGTTCCCGTTTTAAACTGAGACACTGGCACACAACTTTTTCAAAGTTGGAATATTGTAAAAAAAAGTTTTGCAAAGTTTCGATGTCACTCGTGTACCAATGGCGAGTGTATTTCCGCGTTAACGGTGATGTCGCGCATGCGCTCGGTGCGGCCGCGCGGTACTGGCTGAGATTTGCCCGGCGCGGTTGTTTTTTATTTCCCGCCATCGCGACGGGCTGCAACTAGGGAATCGAGGCCGGGTTTACCCAAACTCGGGTTTTTCGGCGCTTTTGAGTTTCGAAAAAACCCGGGTTTGCGCAAGCGCAACCCAAAATTTTCAAGCTTTTCGGGTTTTACGTCATTTGAACGTCAGTTATTTTAAAGCGGTTTAATATTTAATAGTTTTTTTATTTCATGTTTTTCAGATAGTAACCCATATCTCATTAACTATCTACTGCATGGATTTTGGAGAAACTTATACTGTACCCCACGTTGAAATAAAATTAACCGAAATAAAACATAATTATAGGATACGACCTTCTGATACGAAATTTCAGGGCTTTATTATTGATCCAAATTTATCTTGGAAAGGACGAATTGAAATGGTATCAAGAACATTAATGGATTCGCTTTGGCTTTATATAAATTAACCAAAGTAGCAACTGTACACACGGCAATCACTGCTTATTTTGCCTATGTTTGATCGGTATTGAGATACAGTTTGGCAGTCTCGGTAATGGCACTAACATCGGGAAACTATTTGTCTCACAGAAGAGCTGTATTAGATCTTTAAGCAATATAGCACCCGATGTTTCATGGGTGCCTTACTTTAGATTGCTTAACATATAATCGCTGCGATTGGAGTTACGAGTAAGTACTCGTAAGTATAGGTAAGTACCTAACCTACCTACGGTCATCTCTTATGAACACAGACAATTCGTTTTTTCGCAGCAAAATAAAAACAAGCGTGGATGAACTACTTACTGAGCAAAGTTTTCCACTATAAGTAGTTGTTTACCACTACTTTATTTTAATCTGTGTTGCTACGAGAGCTACGAAGCTACGAAGCTACGGCGCTACGAAAACGGGCCGTGATGATGACAAGATGCAGTACATGTTAACGTAATGTTGTATGCGCACAGCCCGGCGGCACTACCGACGGCATACAACAATAAACTGTCAGATACTATGGCAAATGCCGTTGCGTAGTGAGCGGTATGGCCGCCGGCACGGCCCCCAGCACATGACGCCAGGCGTTGTGGA
>CAWUPE010000366.1:0-25342 GCA_963924145.1 Pyrausta purpuralis
CAATAAGAACTTTTGTTGTTTTCGTACGAATAAACAGTGATACACAAATTGTTGCTCTCTGCACTCCTTCTTAATTATTGGTGGGTGATCACAGCACCTTGTACATCGCCCCCTATAACTGGTGACCTGCGTACAACACGGACTTTTGAAGATGAGCACAAGCGGCGAAGATACAGCGGACACGGTGCACAATCAAGATGGCGCTCGCAACGTGACGGAGCGCAAAAAGATTAAGGTACATGTGCGTACCGATTCTGGTTCTTCACCACCAAGTGAAATACGGCGAGTGAATCTGAAAATTCCTCCATTTTCACCTGATGAACCCGAGATTTGGTTTGCCCTCCTAGAAGGTCAGTTCGAGTGTTGCCGAATCACTGATGATTTTACCAAATTCATCAACGTCATTCATAACCTCGATATTCAACACTCAAAAGCGATTAAGGATATTTTACTTAACCCACCGACCGAGAACCGCTATCTAAAAATCAAGACCGAATTGATCAAACGTCTGTGCGCTTCTAAAGAGAACAAGGTTAGACAGCTTTTAATACATGAGGAGCTTGGCGATCGGAAACCCTCACAATTCCTTCGCCATCTCCAAGACCTAGCTGGACCTTCCGTCCCTGAAGATTTTATCAAGACGATTTGGTGCAACCGCCTACCCCAAAATATACAGACTGTTCTTGCATCTCAACCAACCCAACCATTGGACCAACAAGCAGATTTGGCCGATCGCATTCGGGAGATCACGTTACCATACAACGTGGCCGAAACGTCAGCAAGCTCTTCACACAGTAACCCATCTAGTGAAATAGCCGAGCTGAAAAAGATGGTTGAGCATCTTACCATGAAGCTTGAGGAGCATACGCGTGCTTCAAACTGTTGCAGTATCCGATCTCGACCTCAACAGCGACGCAACAATAATTCTCGTCCCAGGTCTCGATCCAACTCCAGCTACAAGAAACACCCTGTATGTTGGTATCACATGAAGTTTGGACCTAACGCTCGACATTGCATCAAGCCATGCGACTTTAAGCAAGCGGGAAACCCCACAGGCAGTCTCTGATGGCGACTGGTGATTGCCACTCCTCAAGTCGCCTCTTCGTGACCGACCGTAGTTCGAATACTCAGTTTTTGGTAGATACCGGTAGTGACTTATGTGTTTTTCCTCGTTCTGCACTTCGTGAACGGCGTTCTAAAACGGACTACAAACTTAGTGCTGCAAACGGTACGTGTATCGATACTTTTGGTTTTGTTGAACTGAAATTAAATTTAGGCCTAAGGCGTGATTTTACATGGCGCTTTATTGTTGCGAATGTTACTAAACCTATAATTGGCGTTGATTTTCTTAGTTATTATAATTTAGTTGTTGACTGTCGCAACCAACGCCTTATTGATAATACTACCTCTTTACATTCAATTGCTTGCCATGCTAGTGATGTAAAAATATTTTCTGTAAAAATTGTATCGACTAACACTAAATATGATAATATTTTATCTAAATTTCCCGAAATTACACGCCCTTCAGGCAAACGCATAACACCAACAAATCACAATACTGTTCATTTTATCCGTACGACTCCCGGTCCTCCAATTTTTTGTAACCCTCGCAGACTGGCTCCTGACAAACTTCAAATAGCCAAGCAAGAATATCAGATGATGCTGAATGATGGTACTGTACGTCCTTCGGATAGTCCCTGGGCTTCGCCATTGCACCTTGTCCCTAAGAAGGACAACGGTTGGCGACCTTGCGGTGACTACCGTTTGCTCAATGCACGGACTATACCCGACCGTTATCCTATTAGGCATCTACATGACTTTTCAAGTTCACTTGCTGGTTGTAAAATATTCTCAACCGTTGACCTTGAAAAGGCATATAACCAAATCCCAGTAAACAGCGATGACATACCGAAGACAGCCGTCACAACACCCTTCGGCTTATTTGAATACCCGTTTATGAACTTTGGTTTGCGAAATGCTGGTTCCACATTCCAAAGATTCATTGATGAAATGACTAGAGGCCTAGATTTTTGCTATCCCTACATTGATGACATACTTGTCAGCAGTAAAAATGAAGCAGAGCACGTGACTCACCTCCAGCAGCTGTTTACTCGCATGAGGGAGTATGGAGTCGTCTTGAACACAGCGAAATGCGTTTTCGGAGCAAGCGAGGTAAAGTTTTTAGGTTATCGTATCTCCGAAGCCGGCACTCAACCGCTGCAAACTAGAGTCGAGGCCATCAACGAGTTCCCCGTGCCAAAAACAGTGAAGCAGCTCAGACGATTTTTAGGTATGCTAAACTTTTATAGGCGTTTTCTACCCAACGCAGCTTCTATTCAAGCACCGCTTAATGCCTTGCTTGCCGGCTCTGTAAAAGCATCTCAGCCCATCGATCTGACTGGAAACACTCTTCTTGCTTTTGAAAAGTGCAAGGAAAGCCTCGCTAATGCTGCTCTTCTCGCTCACCCCGATAGCCAAGCAAACCTTTCCCTAGTAACAGATGCTTCGGATATGGCTATGGGTGCGGTATTACAGCAGCTTAAGGATGGAGCATGGCAGCCGCTCGCTTTCTTTTCACGGAAACTGAGCCCATCGCAGCAAAAATACTCTCCTTATGACCGTGAGCTCCTAGCCATATACGAAAGCATCAAATATTTTCGTTACATGCTGGAGGCAAGACATTTCGTGGTGTATACGGACCACAAGCCGATATGTTACGCTTTTCAGGATAGAAAAAGTAACTGCTCGCCTCGTCAATACCGCCATCTCGACTTCATCTCGCAATTCACGACTGATATTCGCCATATTTCTGGCAAAGACAATGTCGTGGCCGACACTTTGTCACGAGTCGATGAATTGCAGATGCCAATTGATTTGGACGTCCTTGCCTCATCACAAGCTGCAGACCCTGAACTTGCTCAATACCTCAGCAGTGACACTTCTCTTCAACTCAAGAAGCTTAAAATTCTAGATGGTAAGTCAGAAGTATACTGTGACGTAAGTACTTCATCAACCAGACCCTTCGTGACCAAACCTCTACGGAAACAAGTCTTCGACAGTCTCCATAGTCTCAGTCACCCAGGTGCTCACGCAACCGCCAGACTAGTTGCAGAGCGCTTCGTGTGGCCCGGAGTACGCAAAGACTGTCGAGAATGGTCACAAAAATGTCTTGCATGCCAACGCGCTAAGGTACATCGCCATGTATCGTCTCCCTTTGGCACTTTTGATCTTCCTCGTGGTAGATTTTCTTTTATTCACGTGGACATTATTGGACCCCTTCCTCCATCTCAAGGCTTTCGATATTGCTTGACGGTTGTGGATCGTTTCACTCGTTGGCCGGAAGTTACACCTATGGTTGACATGACAGCGGAGACGGTTGGTAAAGCTCTGTTAACATGGATCTCCAGGTTTGGATGTCCAACCGATATCGTCACCGACCGCGGACGACAGTTCGAATCCACACTCTTCCGATATCTTGGAAAAATGATCGGATTCAAACATCGTCGAACCACCGCGTACCATCCATCGTGTAATGGCCTTGTGGAACGGTTCCACCGCCAACTAAAAGCGGCTATAATGTGCCACGCTGACTGCAACTGGGCTGACTCGTTACCCTTAGTCCTCTTGGGTATACGTAGCTCGTTCAAAGAAGACCTAAAGGCTTCTTCGGCTGAATTGGTCTATGGCGAGCCCTTACGTCTTCCAGGCGAATTTTTCCAGGCGTCTGTCCCTGAATCCACGGATATATCGGAATTCACCACACGCCTACGCCAATTCGCCGTTAAACTACAACCTTCCCCAGCTGCACGTCATAATAAAAATAAAGTTTTCGTTTTTAAAGATTTGGCTTCTTCCAGCCATGTATTCCTTCGAGACGATGCATTGCGAGGTGCCTTACAACCGCCATATTCTGGCCCGTATGAAGTAGTCGAAAGAGGAAATAAAGTATTTAAAATTCTCGTCAAAGGCAAAGCCATAACGGTATCCATAGACCGCCTGAAACCGGCCTATATGCTTCTTGACCCCACTTCTTCTCAAACTTTGACTCCAACCGTGACACCCGCTCCTATTACTCCCACTCCTACCACTACATCAGACCCAGTCCCGGTTCAAAACACAGGAAAGACAACTCGATCAGGTCGTGTAGTTCGATTACCTAACTTTTATCGCCCGTGACGGCCTCTGGGGGGGAGTGATGTAGCCTACTCACGTAATCTACATTTTAAATTACTATTTCAACCTAAATAACTATCTATTTACACAAACACAACAACATAAACTTATTATCTAACTTAACCTAACGCTTAAGTTATAATATAGTAAAAACTAATCTAAAATAATTAAATTAACCTATATCCTAAACTATAACTAAATAAACTATGTAAACTTACATACTACCGCTAACATAAGAATTATAAATGTATGTTTACCTATGTTAGTTATCGATTGTCGATATTGACGCGGCGAGGCGCCATCGATACGCGCAAGCCCTACGCGTTGCAATTCAGCAGACGCAGCGATTTGCAACGCGCAGTGACCGGCGCCTGCGCAGTCCTCTTTCTTTAGTCAGAACTTATGCACCGAACGCGGAACCCGTGTCGCTTGCGCCGCCGCCGTATGATTTACGTACTTCGCGATCTTTATTTGCAATAAGAACTTTTGTTGTTTTCGTACGAATAAACAGTGATACACAAATTGTTGCTCTCTGCACTCCTTCTTAATTATTGGTGGGTGATCACAGCACCTTGTACATCGCCCCCTATACGTGATTTGTTTTAAGAACATCTCCATACTGGACCCTATAAACAGGTAGAAACATTCTCCGGACAGATTAACTTCTTTGATGTTTTCGATTTCAATTTCATTAAAAACTTCCAGCTGAAATTACGTACGCTCCCCATTCCCAAAAGACCCTCAGGATGCTTTCAAAAGTTACAACCCGATTTGTGCAAATGCCAGTAAAATCGTATAAATAGTGATTTATATTTTAACATCTTGGAAATCCATACTGCTTATAATACAGAAATACAGCAGTATTAATATTTGTTTAGAATGTTTTTAACACTCATTGTCACATTTTATATTCATAAAGATGAAATAAGAAACCAATTTTTTTTAAACGTCACGCATAATGACGTATCCATAAGAGACAACAAATTTCGCAAGGTCGGACAGACAGCACGGTAGCTCAATTAGTAGAGCGTTTGCCCCGGTTAGCCAAGAAGTGTCTGGTTCGTTTCGAGCTTGCTGGTTCGAGTCCCACCCGTGCGCAAATTTTTGGTTTCTTATTTCATCTTTATGAACTATTAATATAAGTATCCTGGACCAGAAAGGTTGTGGGTTATGGAGTGGCGACCATGGGCCATCACGCGCAGTAGAGGCCGCCCACCGATTCGTTGGGTGGAAGATATCTAGCACCACGCCGGGCGGATCTGGATGAAAGTGGCACGGGAGAGACGAAAATGGATAAATATGGAGTAGGCCTATATCCTAAAAGGAGTCAAAAAAGGCTGCGACGGATGGATGGATGGAATATTAGTATCGAAATGCATAAAAACACCTAATAATGAATCAGTGACCAAAGACAGTGACAACCAATTCAGAGATGATAATATGAGTCACGCTTTTTTTTTTAAAGTGCACGTTTTATAAAAGAAAATATCTTCATAACGTTCTAAATAGTAACTTAACGAATGGGGAAACCGATCCGTCGCGCATTGCTTGCGCGTATCTACAAAATACTACGCAGTAAAGCTAGTAAGCTACGATGATAGTTTTGACTCTCGATTGTACAACCACCCCTAAGTTGGGAGTCGCTGACAAAAACAACATAATCAAATAAATATTCATAACATAATTAAATAATATAATCAAATAAATGTTGATATTATAATATTATTAGCAATTATATTATTATATCGATAATATTTGTTAATATTCAGTGGTAATTGAACTGCCTGGAACTTGAACGGATTAAGCAAGATCGGAATCGCCCCCTGGTTTTATATCTTATATGGCTCAGGAAAAGTGAGCGTTGGCTCTACCATGTGTATAGATAATGTACTTAAAAATTTTCAATTGAAGAATTGGTATTAAAATCAGCATCACAACCTGCTAAACACTTATTACTTTATATCTAATTAACAAGTTTCTATGATTGCAAGAGATTTCTAAGGAGAATTAACGAATTGAGTTACTATTATATACTATTACTTAAGATACTAGCCCGTGTATACTACCTAGTATACTAAGTACCCATTTACATATAAGACTATTTAACCTAGTATCAACCCATCGGTCAGTTGCAGTGTCCAGGCAGCAGGCCAGTGCATACATTCCCGTCGAGGGAGCTGCGAGTGAAGTTTATGGCTTAGAGCCGATCCAGGGCATATGCCACGCCTCTGTCGCGTTCGTCTGTCCAATTGAGTATGTCAGCTAGTTTTAGGGTTAGAGATTATTTAATTATTGATCACACTCTGAAGGTTACTTTACCGAGTCAGTAAATAAAGATTCCGAAGAATAAATAAATTACAATATTACATACCTTGCTCATGCAGGTTACATTGATAACTCTTTTTCTACGAAGAAGCTGAAGACACAAAGCAAAAACTACCTTATGTTGCTTTTTTCAGAAATGATTAACGCTTATATACATTTTTCTTTTAACATAAACCCCATAATTGAATCACAGTCCCCAATTTAGCGGTCGCTAACCAACGCTTGCACGTAGAGGTATGCAAACACGAGTTACACAAGAACGCAAACATGTTACATTTAAAACTTTCGATTCCTCAAAAGTTTGTTTTCCGACACGCGTAAACTTATCGCGAGGGCGCTAGTCAAGCAATTTGTAGGCGTCGAGTGTTCGCCGAGAGCACTGCTGCGGCATCCCTAATGAGTGAATCGAAAGTGCCCGCGACCGCACAGTATGTGGGTGTATTCCATTTAGGACCCCTTCAGAATGACACCTGACGACCGTATTGCATCTAAGCGAATGTCACCCGGAGATGTCCAACGCCCAGCTCTAGCGGAGACATAGAAAATTATTTTATGTATAGCTTTAAAATTGCGTCACTACTCTTAGGTACAATGTAGTTTGGAATATACAAGTTTCAAATTCAAATCTAGATGCCGTAAGCGAAATAAATCATGTGATATTCCGTCAGGTACCCTAAGTGGAATACAGCAGCCTGCGGTCCAGGGTTGCCAGGGTAATGAGATGATAATGAACTGGATCGGCAGCAGGTGCGATCGCCCGCTCGATCATTGAGCGCTTCCCAGAAAGCTTCTCAGAACGCCGATCTCGAGCGCACGAGATTGCATGGCTTTTATTAAATTAATCGTTGTAAAATAGTATTTGCCTTGCAGCGTTTATCTTATTAAGTACATTATTTGTTCTCATAATTGTACCTTTACATACTTAACTTATACATTTTTAGATTGTACTCGTATTACAGCACTTACATTGACGCGACGACGGGAGCTGTTTTCTCTAAATACAAATCAATCCTAAATTCGTGATGTGGATCAAGGTATTTTAATGTAATCCCATTTTCCTGATGTATAATTTTAAGGCCTCAAAAGCGCAACACTCAAGACACAGTTTCTAACTTTTTAAGTCATCAAATTGTACAAAATTATTTCATACTTAATCACCCAGCTTCAGCAAAATCAAATTACCATTAAATGGCTCCGTAAGTTAGGACCCACTCGTAACAGCGGAAGCAGAAATCGGTAGCGAGTATCGGTGCTGCATACTGATTCGGAGCTCATTATTTAAGTATGAGGGGGCATCCGATTACCCTAAAATACGCTTCGGAGATTATTGCCGCCCAAATCGTAGATTCGGGGGCGGCGAACGAATGGACGTGCAAAATTCATGCATAGGGTTATCGCGTGCTATAAAAATTAAGTGGCGTGTTTTGAAATCGGGGAATTATAAGAACGGTATGATTCTCATTCTAAGCTCTTTCTACTTTCCTTTGCCAGTTGCGACTTTTAGCATCGATACAGTCGCGACATTAACGCGCGTTAGTATCGATGCCGTCGCGGTGCAGAAGCAGTACATTGACAAATAATGTACTGTAAAAATTATGATATCTCATCGGTCATGTACGAAGGCCGTCTTAAAGAACAGAGAGTGCACTTGTGTATTGCGCACTCATCAGTGCGAGACATACTCGATCAAACGAATCGAGGGCGTTAACGTGAATTTATATGGAATTGAAGCAGCGCCGTCTTTAGTGGCTAACGTTTACACTGAAATAATCCCATATAAAATCACGTTTACGTGCTCGATGCGTTTGATCGAGTAAGTCTTGCTCCGACCGCACTTCGGCTTATGATGACAATACATGACTAGCTTAGAATCATCATTACAAATCCAAAATGGCGGACAGGCTATCTAAAATGCACCCTCATTATATGGGTAAATGAAAGGGTTTGCTGGCAGGATAGCGGATTGACTATTTGAAATGTATTCCAATGATATGACTATTAAATGGAAGATGATATGATATGAGCGTGTTTTTTTAATTTTTAAAACTATTATTATTATTTTAAATTAATCCTGTGTAGAGTTTCATTGATTTTCAGTTGAAAATCAGACATTATTCAATGATTATCAAACGCTATCTTGACGCAAGTGATTCAAAATAGTCGTTCCAACTCGCACTACGGCCTCTGAGCACTATATATAGAGGTAATATATTCTGCGTACCTGACTTATCTCTGTTGAGAAGAGCTGCTATTACCGAAAATCGGTAAGAACAGTATAAGGTTCTATATATTAGCGACTGCATGGATGCAGCCGCGCTTCTGTATAGATAATAACTAATTAAATCTGTTCATTGCTTGAGTCGCGTGCTGTCGTCTAAACGCGCGACTGCATCGATGCTAAAAACGTTAGTTTGATGCAACTTCAGCATAAGTCGTCACCTTTTATGTATCCACAGCAAGCAGTATATTAAAAAAAATTTGGTAATGTTGGCTGGATATAAGAGTTATAAATGATCATCATAATTTTTATTTTAGCTGATTGCAAGCGTTGTTTACCGTTTTAAGAGCTCTATGAAAACCTTTTCCCTTTTCCTCGTTAAGCAAACAAGACGCAGCCCTGGAGGGTGTCAGCTCACCCTCTTGCTCTAATTTCGCACCTGCAAAATACGCGGTTGGTAACACGACGAAATCCGGCAAAATCTGGGTGACGCCGTCCCGACCGAAATAGTTCTATGTCACACGTAAAAATGTAATATGCATCAAACACATATTTGGCTTCCAAAATTGCGACTGACGCTTGCGAGAAAACTTTTCACTATTTCCGCAAAAGCAGAAGAGCAACTGCGGTCCAACTCAGATGTACTTGGGTAATCAGCGTTTGGATTTTTCGTCTAGAAAAATAGGAATAGTGTCAGAGTTTTATTATTGCAAGAACACTTTTAGAGTGTAAACACTTGTAGTAACGAGAAAGTGTTTCTTGGAATGTGGGTAAAGTAAATAACGACGGTTTATATTACAGTAATAAGGTCGTGTGTTGGATCTATAATTTGTGAAAGTAGGAATTGTAGAGAAGGATATACATCTTCTTCTCTTCTTTATGCCTACGTTAAAGGAAGTTTAGTTAGTTACACCACTTATAACTCGAGAGCCGCTTAACCGATAATCATGATTTTTACTATAGTGGAAATGTTTTGGCGCCTTAAAAGAAGTGGCCGGGGCGGGACGGAACCGAGGATGAAACGAAGCTCGCTTGAACCGCTATTGCAAATAACAGAAAAATCTTCTGCTTTAAGAAGGAGGGTTATTTTTAACCGACTTCAAAAAAGGAGGAGGTTATCAATTCGACTGTATGTTTTTTTTTTCTTTTTTTTTGTATGTATGTTACCTCATATCTCAGTCGTTTGTCGACCGAATCAAAAAAATTTTTCGCCTACTTAGAGGGTGTACCTTCTTGTTGGTCCCATTTTTTCCATTTTGGGATTTGATGATGGGATCTTGGTGTAATCGAGGGAAACCCTCAAATTTTAAAGGCAGGAATAGTGTTTCTTTACTAGAATCTTAATGTTGACGTGCTGTTACGTCTGATAGTCAACATTTTGTGGGGCTGAGCTGATGGTAGAACTCCTTAACGCTCAGGAGTTTAGTAATTATTATGACGGAACTTATGATAGGTAATTTGTAGCTTCTTAAAAAATAGAATCATAAGGTGCAACTCCCCCCCCCCCCCCCCCCCTCTTATGTAATCACTAAAAATGAAGAAATAAAATAAACTTTAAAAAAAAGTAAAAACCGACTTCCAAACCAAAATGCACTAACAAGTCTTAAATAAACTCTTCACCATTGAAAGAAAGGAATTCGTTTTAGGCAAACAATTTCTTTTTGGAGTCGGTGCCATCACTTTGACCATCAAGCATCAACTATCACAGCACCGACTCCAAAAACAAATTGTTTGCCTAAAACGAATTCCTTTCCTTTCAATGGTGAAGAGTTTATTTAAGACTTTTTAGTGCATTTTGGTTTTGAAGTCGGTTTTCACAAAAGAATTTATTCTAACAGTAATTATAATGCATGAGAAAAGACAGTATTTTAAAATCGGTTCGTCATTCATTATTTGATCTCAGATTTATTTGTGACGTTGTCAACTTTTCTACAACTGCGAACGGTCAGCAAAAAAGGGCACAAACGAACATACTTTGTTATTTCTTTGTAACTGTGTTTTGGTTTAGTTTTTTTGTTACTGTTTCCTTAATGAAACTTTTACCCTTACTAAATGGCGTTAGGGTAGTCGCCTAGATAGAAGGGTACTGTGCGACTACAGCGTCACACTCACAAACTATAATTGAAATTACAAATGGCTGGCTTTCATTATGAATAGTAATTAAACCAAAGTTTATTCAATGAAAATTTTTAATAATTCATTTATTCTATTCCATTGGCTTAATCTATAGAGTCGCATTTTATTTATTATAATCAAATCAAATCAAATCGTTTACTACTTTAGACTTAGTAACCGCTAAGGTATTGTAAACAGTATTACATATATTACATACTACATAACAACAAAACTTCCGAACACGTGTGCGAAATTTCGTCAGTGTATGTATGTGTGTCTCAGGATTTCTCGAAAACGAGAAGTCATAGCGAGGCGATTCTTTTTTAGTTCCATCAGATGTAGTTCAAATTAGGAAGGGTACAATGTAAGTTTCATTACAATCGGTCCAGTAGTTTTTGAGTTATGAGTAATGAATAACTAAAAATCATAAAATAAAAAAAACAATTAGCTCAATTGGTAGAGCGTTTGGCCCGGTTAGCCAGAAAGTAGCTGTTTCGAGACCCGCCCGTGCGCAAATTTTTGGTTTCTTATTCCATCTTTATAAAAGACAATAAAAACAACAGAAGTTTAAAATAACGCATTTAAAATCTTCTGGAATTGGTGCATGATGTCAAGCTTACGTACACCAACAGTCTACACCCATCATGCACCAACTCTAAAAGAATTGAATGATTTTTTTTAATTTTTTTTGTCAGTTTTTGCAGGTGGTTTTATTGGTTATTGCGACCAATGTCATCGATTGAGGTTCCCCCACCACCTACTTCTCATACAGCGAATAGCATCTAAATAAAGTTTAAAAAGTACACGTAATCCTGCAGAACATCAAGCTGATAAAACAAAAAGAACACGTTTACTTATAATATGAGTCGGAACACATGAAAGAGAGACCTCACTCTACAAGTACGCATTTGAACCTTTAACATGAAACGGCACAGCGGTACCTGAAAGTGAAGACACATTAACCAAAACTACTTACAAAGTTCATGACGTTATTTGCAGAGGTACTCTACCTAAACACAGTTAGGGCCGTATCACATGGAGACATCCCGTATTTTGCAGGTACTGTTTGCGTAAAACAGTACCTGCAAAAGGATGCCGTAGAGTAGCATACGAGTTTTAATGCTAATATTCACACGTACATCGCGTTTGCAGTGACCGGCGATAAACCGATTCCTGTTTCTTACTTATTTAGGTTTGTTATTAAGCTGGACTAGTTCCACTTTCAAAATGACAGTATGCACACACAGTTACCATGGCAACGGTGATGGTCAAAAAATTAAAAAAAACTGCCGTGTGAAGACACTAAAGTTACCAGCAGGATCCTGAAATGCACTGATCCCGCAGAACCGATTCCTGATTCCTTAAAACGAATTTGTAAATCAATGTATGTTATGTGCAATAAAGACTTATCTATCTATCTATCTAACTGAACTACCGTGTAAAACGGCCTTTATCACTAAACCTCTGAGCGGGGGAACTAAACACGTTGCACTGGGGAACCAAATAAACTATTTCTGTGAGAACTTGTGCTCGACACAAGTTATATTATTATTCATGTATTAATAGCTTGCTGTAACTCCATCAATTTAGCAAAAGCATTGCGAACGTTCAGGGACTGGAAATTAATAATTGAGAAGCAGGTTATTATGATTTATCGGATAGAGAATAGTTTATTCTACCTAAATAATCTAATATAGATATGTGGGTATCATAATTGGTGACGCAAAA
Organism: Pyrausta purpuralis; assembly: GCA_963924145.1. Lineage (NCBI taxonomy): Eukaryota > Metazoa > Arthropoda > Insecta > Lepidoptera > Crambidae > Pyrausta > Pyrausta purpuralis. Next base: position 12,560 of record CAWUPE010000366.1, read on the forward strand.
CGTATTACATTACCTGGCATTTGTGTTGATTAGACATTGACTCTCTATTGTTATTATGATAATTGATAATATTTATTTTACATGTAATATAGAAGGAATAATTATTATGTTATGAATTTACTTAAGCAACGACCTAACTGTGTGATCCAACGTACTTAGCTACTTATCTTCTGTTGAATCTTGAGATAACGGCAGCTACTGCACAGGTACAAACCGCAATGGGAATGCAATTAGAGCAAGAACTCCGGTGTCCGTTACATAAGTGTTTGATACAGATCGGATATTGGGATACATAACATATTTACTTACTAAGATTAGCTATTGTGTAAAACACTTTTACGGAACTAACTTGTCACCAATGTCAATGTAGGTAGGTACATTTAAGGTTGTTAAAAATACTATGCCGAAGTTACGCGACCGAAGTTCAGCGGCTTATTTTACGTTCCGACGTATTCGGCTGGTATAACGCACCATCACCGCCGAAGTAACTAAAAATGAGTGCTCTTCTAACTAAACACACTATGCCGAAGTTACGCGACCGAAGTTCCGCGGCTGATTTTACGTTTCGACGTCGGCTGACTGATATCCTTTATCCATTCCTTTGGACATTCCCACACATCGCCATCTAGTCCCAAAGTATGCTACTCAAAGCTTGTGTTATGGGTGCCAGACAACGGATATAATACTTAAATACTTTTTGTTTGTAAATACATACATGATATACATAGAAAACACCCAGACCAATACAAACAGACATGTTCATGCACACAAATGTTTGTATTGTGCGGGGATCGAACCCGCACCCGCTGCGTAGTAGGCGATTTCTCGACCACTACACCAGACGGGTCGTCTATGGGTCGATATGACACACCATTAGCGCGGAAGTAACTAAAAATGAGTGCTCTTTGTGTCTAACTAAACACACTATGTCGAAGTTCCGCGGCTGATTTTAAATTTCGACATTTCGGCTTTGTGTCGTCAGTAATACAAATAGCATTGCGGGCGTAATCATGCCGAAAACTTCGGTCGCATATTGTGTTTAGTCATTTAAACTAAATTACACTTAATTAAGTGTAATTTAAGTTTTGGTGGCAGGAATTCAAAAGTTTACTCAAAAGAAGTAATAAAAACATCCAACTAACTCACTAATTAGGACATCATCAAGTTAACTTATGGATACATGTGTATCCGATTTATCCGATCTCTAGTGATTGCACTTGGTGGTCTGTCGGGTTGCGCGTGCGTCGCCAAACCGGCCACAGTTCGTCGCCCGCGCACTTGCCGCGCGTCTCGTAGTAACCTTGACTTGAACGATGCCATCACAGAACCTTTCATAACGTCTATCTGCGGACATAGGGTGTAATCTCACGACATTGACGAAATGACGCGGCTTACTTGATACACAGATGCTTGCTATTGATAATTTCAGGCTTAGAAGATGTTTGAAGTAGCCGATATTGAGAGGCATTCGACTGGTTAGCAATAGGCATTGGGTTTGATTCCCTGCCCAAGACTAGACTAATGTTTAGCTGTGGATTCAAAATTTCAAATGCAAATGATACAGCACTAACACATGTTTCTAATCCAAAAGGACATGAAATTGGTACCGAATGATGTATCCTAATGGTTTAGGTTGTTTTTATTTCTATAGAAAATTCATAACGTAGGTTTATGTTTTTTTTACATACATATATCGACATGATTCGAGCCTATATTTCGATTCGATCAAACTTATGTAGCATGGATGAAAATCTGGTAGTAAGAATTTGTGATAATTTATGAAAATCATCTTCCTAACCTACATCCTAATTAGAACTGGTGCGCCATTTGTATTAGCTTTAAATAGCTCTATATATTTTCCCTTTTACACGGCCAAGTCGTTTACATTGCAGCAAACGAGTATAGGCCGCATAAAAATTAATAATAGATGCTGCATCTGCCGCACAGTGCGCGTCGCGCGTTTAAATCTAATGCAACGTCTTTTATGTAGATTTATAAAACGCTGATAAACTGAAAAGCAATTTTTTCGTGTAAATACTTTCATTAATTTATGATCTTCTTATTCAATTTTTAATCTAGAGTGCTAGATCTAGGTAATAAAGAGGTATATTCTATGAATGGGTATAATAATATTTAACTTACACTTGCAATTTTCATGTCATCCGTACATAATAATAGCATACGCAAGTGTTAATAATTTGTTTCTGGTTCCTATCTCTTCCGCCAGATTGATGGAAAAGGTTCGTGGATTATGACCCCGGTAGATTTTATCCCAATGGTGTTAGACCCCGACTTCAATAAATGCAATATACTTTTTTTGTTGCGTTTTGGACTAAGACAGTTAACAAAAAGATTTTTGAACTAAACTATTATACAAAATTATGTATGTATAACGTAGTTATTATAAAGAATAATGCATTATGCAGGTATTTCGCAGTGTTTTTGAGACTTACTGTTATAAATAAATTCTATTAGGTAGGTTGATAAGGTACGGCGATTTTCATGATATGAAAGTCTAGCCGTATTTAAAACTGTGATTTTACAAATTAGATTAGATAGATAAGATTAAGTAAGATTTTATATGTAACATTTTTGGCTTAATAAATATTTGACATAATTTAGCTCAGACTTTCCATGATTTCAAATAGTGCATATAAATAAAACTAAATGAAACCAACCAATCGTTGAATATTACTCTAAATAAACATGTTTTTGTTTGTAAGCATTTTTAGCCTGCCTGTACTTTTGATCAAAATTTGTTTATAATCATGGCAAAACACCGGGGTCATTCTCCACGAATCCAATGGAAAACTCTAAAGATTTTCCTTGCAATAAAACTGTGGAAATAAGTAGACAGTTTTAAAAATCTAATAAGTTCTCCATGCTTAGTCATTATTCCAATTTAATGATTTTTAGTTAAATTAAAAGTCAAACAAAGAAGCCTAAGAAGTGGCTACAGTCAAGTAGACTCGCAAAGCCCCTGTTTATAAACACAATTAGACTCCCTACACACTGCGACTTTTAGTAACGTTGCAGTCGCGATGCAGTCGCAAACTGTCGAACATTACACACTGCGCTAACTTTAGCATCGATGCATTCGCGATGCTAACGCGCGTTAGAATTGATGCAAATGCGATGCAGAAGCTAGAAATTGACAAATTATGTACATACTGTATTCTGGCGACGATGCAGTCACGATTCTGCATCGATACAGAATTAAATCTGTTCATTGTGTGAGTCGCGATGAAACGCGTTTCCAAAACGTTTCCAAAAGGTGCGACTGCATCGGTGCTTAAAGTCGCTGTGTGTAAGGGATCTTAAGTCTTAGCGCTAAGTACAGCGCCGGCTGACATCTGCTGCCGATCGCTACCACCTGTCGCCAGTCTTTACATCCCCCTCGATCAACTTTTAATCCGCTAACTCATCTGTTAATAATTTACTTAATCTGTTTATATTTTCTTTATCAGGGGAATAGAATAATGACTGTCGCGTTCAGATGGAGGACTGGATGTACAGCTCTGGCGACGGCTGCTCTGTCCTGGGTTCAATCCCCGGGTTGGGCCAAAAAATATCTACCTGGGTTTTTCTGTTCAGAAATTCTCAGAGTAGCCCGGAGTTTGGCAGTTGGCGGTGTTGTTTCACCCGCGTGCCTCGGAAAGCACGGAAAGCACGTAAAGCCGTTGGGCCCTGTGCCTGATCTCTCTCCGGTCGTGTCAGATTGGTGTCCCATCGGGCTATGAGAGTGAAATGAATAGAGAGTGCAACTGTGGGACTATTATTATTATAGGTGATATCTTCACTTAGCAATGTAGCTATATGAAGGTCATGAGTATTTATAAAAGTAAAAGCGCCGCAGTTAGTTGGGATCTAACTACAAGTTAGTAGTACATATTTAAATCAGTGTTGGCCGCAAAGCTTAACATAAATACTTTCACTCGTTTGAAACAACAAAGCTCATCATGTCACACACATTGATTAAGGAGAGTTTAGACTAGAGCATTATAATGTAAGTAATGTTCGACGAAATGCTGACGGCAAGTGCTGTAATTTTTTTTTCAACTTTGCGTACACTCTTTGGAATATCAGCTACAGATGCTCTATAAGATGTGGCTCCAAAAGGCTCGTGTCTGGTTCGATGTAAGATCCCTTACACTATTTGAAAACGCGCTTCGGCATCGCGACTCACGCAATGAACAAATTTAATTTAGCATTGATGCAGTCGCACGTTAGCATCGATGCAGCCGCCAAAATGCAGAATATAATTCGTCAATTTCTAGCTTCTGCATCGCAACTGCATCGATGCTAACGCGCGTTAGTATCGTAACTGCATCGATGCTAAAAGTAGCGCAGTGTGTAAAGGTTGACAGTTTGCGACTGCATCGATGCTGCATCGCGACTGCATCGATGCTAAAAGTCGCAGTATGTAAGGGATCTAAATCTGTTAACATTTAATGCTCGAGTGTACACTCATCCTAAAGTTTAAAAAATGACATTTCCAACCTACGCACAGGTTGCAATGAAACAGTGAAAGCATCATACAGCTCAAAAAGTCACCTTTGTTATGTTAGAAAATATGAAGTGTTTCGGGCCTCCGCTGTCACAATTGATAGCCTACTCATAAAGAACGCGACAGTCAAACAAAACGGGGGAAATGCCCCGAAGAGTGCTCTCAAGTCCCGGCTGAGAAACACCAACATCAGTGATTGATCATCTCGAGAGCCTATCTTTACATGTGTAAAAAGCGGCCAAGTGCGAAAAGCATTTGTGCCACTAGGGGTTCTTTAAAACAACTGAATGACTGTTATAACATTAATTATCAAATATTTTCTTACATAATTCCAGACATGTTTTGATAAAGCTCCAAATTATGGAATGTACTTACAGGCTACCTAATTGCCATGTGAGTGAATACACGTCACGGCATTTACAGTTTTTGGAGACTCATATACTTACAAATAAAACAGATGATGATGTAAAAATAAGGGTCCATGGTTTTCCTTTTTAAGCACGGAACCCCTAAAAATAACTCGTTGGTACACTTACCAGGTCTGCATTGCATTGTTGCTGATGCGACACTCAAAATGTTTGTTGTAGATCGCATGTGTGGTATCGCGTGCGGTCCTTCAGACAATCATTTCATTCAAGGTCATTTGATATGTGTAACCTCCCTCGTCATTTATTTACCGAACACACTTCTTTGTCCGATAATGCCGTTGAAAGCTATTCGATCGTTTCTAATGGCCCTTCAACGTTTAATCATGTTTGATGAACTTTTTGCAGGAAGCAAAGCATCGGAACATTCTCAACTATAAGAATATTTTCGTCTGTAGTGGAGCATTTTTAATAAAACTCTTTATTACTATGTAAACATTAAACGTTTTTGATAAAATTGACAGTAATTAGTAGGTCTGATTTCTACCAGCGGATACAGCCGAGAATGCGCTTTTAACTAACTGTTTTTCATCTGCTTATGTAAAATTAAATTATATTGTGATCTTTAATGTTTAAAAATGTTTCTTATGAACTGACGATAATATTTCATAACCTGAATAATGTTATGTATTTCGCAACGAATTCTTTGGATCCTTACAATCCTGGCTCGCTGTGAGCGTTCGTTCGTTCGTAACCTTGACACAGACCACTTCTGTGGACAAAGGACATCTGCGGTTCAGGGAATAAATTGCGCATACCTATTTGTTATCTTGCTTTCACGACTTTTGTTCGCGTTCACAACGTTTTGCTTGTGAATTTTACTTAAGAGCTTTTCTTTGAAATTGACTTGGGAACATACGAGTCGTATTAATTATAGGATTTATTTACGTGATATATGACCTTATATCACGTATTGTTATAGTTCAAAACCTCAGAAGATTGTGTGAAGTGAAGTGGTGTCTTAACATCAGATAATTTGTAATAAAACTTATGTATAGCGGGTGAAGGTAATACTGGTCCAAACATAAAATTATTATCCCTTTGGAATAGAACGACAAAAGCGACTAGCAGCAAACTGTGTGATAAAAAGAGATGGGAGATACGAAGTAGCAGAACCATTTTTGGCAGATGTCAAACAGTTGACCGCCCCGCAGAAGCTCGCTGAAAATTACGTGCATTTGATTTTTATATTAAAAAGTGAAATTGTGTATATTTTGGAGAAATAATGCGTCTGAAACATGGTGACTTGATCGGTGATTGATTGTTATTCATTACAGCGGCATAACCCCAACAAATAATCATTCAATAGGTAAATTAGTCCAAATCGAAGCCTTTTAATATACGACTTATATTTACCAATGCGCTTCAAATTTTAAGTACGCAGTTTGATTATTCTACTCTATAAACGTTAATTTACGTAAAAAATAAAGGCAGAATAACACAGGGAATGTATATAGACGAATATTTTGTATAATGAAATAATATTTAGTTTTACATTAGAGCTGCATGTTCAATATTTTGTGTCGATCGTTTATCATGCAGTAAACTACTATATTTAACTTAGGAACATTTTATAAATCACCTGATCGTAAGGTTATCTCATTTAAAGCTACAAATGTTACTAACTTATGTTAGTTACTGACATCTTAAATCGGTTTCGTTTGACAGCTTTTACTTGTCGTTCTATTCCGATAGGAATATTAATTTTATGGGTCCAAAAGAATTTCAGTTTCAGTGCCTAATAATTATTTCTACTTTTCGATCGCTAATTAATGTTACCTTTTTCAAAGTAAAGATTTTATCAGCATACTTAATAGTATATAACCATGGCTTTACTAAGGTGTAACATCATATCAGGCCAGGGATTCCCAACCTTTTTATCGTGAGACCACATTATTTATTTTTAGCTTCACTTGCTCAGCAACTTTCGGACCTAAATATTATATGAAAGTCCATCGCGGCCAATGTGGTTTTATGAGATTTGGAAGACGACGCGAGGTTGTCGTCGTATATCGGATTTATATTAAATGGTAACTTATGATTCAATACAGAGCATTGCTCGCGTTCAAATAAAAAATAGTATGAATTTAGCTCGCAACACTCAGGATTCTCTATACCTCGATTACTATCGACAGTAAAACTGATACCTTCAGAGGCAAAATTACAATCCTCTCCTTTCGCTCGTGACTCAAGATGGTGCCCGTGCTGTAAGACACTATTCCCAGAATAAATAATCTACTTCCTAATTGTTTCGGCACTCCAGACGTCAGAAAAAGTCTATTGTCGTAAACAAAAGTTGTCATTATAAGTTCTGGTTAGCGTTATTTGTCTAATATGTACTTCATAAGGAAGTAATGACATTCTATTAAAACCGTGCGCGACGTAAGCGCCACAAACTATTGGCGGACGTCGAATTGACAAATGGCTGGTTGTCAATACAAAAAGTAATTAAACCAAAGTTATTTCAATGAAATTTTGTACTGAAATTGGTAGAAAAATGGTGACAGACGTCAGAAGTTCGCCAATGATGTGTTTTTTTGGCCACTGCGAGCGCTGTAATCGATTTAGGTTCCCCCACCACCTCTTCGCTCACAGCGAATAACTGAATTATTATATTGTTTGGTTTTCTCTTATTATTCAAATCTTATTAGTCAATGACGAAACAGGTTCTTATGTATTAAATCTTAAGCAAGATACTAAGGTTATTTAGTTAGATCTTTAGACATTTTATTTTTGCTTACCTACTCCAAAGGTATGCCTGACACAGAATGCCATATAAACTTAAATTTAATCTGGCCACCATTGTCCAATCGAACCAAAGGTTGGGGACCACTGCTTTAGACCAACATACGAGTACAGGCTCCGGCGGTTACTCGTCTCGCCGAATTACCGTTATCGTGTTGTGATTGATACGGCCCACGCGAGTAAAAAACAAACCTCGCGTCTTGAAACCTGCTTTAGCGGATAGAGCGAACTTAACGAACGTTATTTCCCGCCATTTTAGTCACAAGACTCTTGTCTATGTAGTTTTAGCTTCAGTATCATCATACTATTTAGGGGTAGAGTGTTAACATCAGTATTCGGGGTCTATAAGAAAGATTTATTTTTCTTCTGTTGGGTCTTTGCTCTCAACCTATATTCTAAAAGGTGACCTTTAGCTGAATAAATAAATACAACATTTACAAAATTTTGAGTCGTGACTAACTGTAAGGAGTGTCTTGTATGAATACAGGTGATAAATAGTTTGATGTAGCAGACTAAAGCAACGAATTCTCTAATATCAGCACAAAATGTACGAGTAGGATCGTAAACTAGGTTTTCAACACACTTGCTCATAACGACGTCTTTATTCCACCGATTTTTGGCTCATAATCATAGATATTAAACACGCGTGCTTTTTCATTATATTATAGCACTAGTGCCTTTAGTTTATTAACCCGACCAATTTAGGTTTGTACCCTAGTACCAAGTCGTGAGTAAGAAGAAGAAGCGATATAATTTAGTCGGGTTATACAATACTTTTATTTTAGCAACAAACAGTATTTATGCGAAAAATAACAGTATCTACATATTTATTTAAATAAATGGAAAATCCAGATTTATTACTCAAAAATAGCTCAAACTCGTTTAACATTTTCTGTGATTTGTGTTTTAAACACGAATTATTACATTTTTAATCTTGGCTTTTGGCCAATCTAGTTCGCGCCTAAGCCTTGCGCGAGCATCGGAATCGCGGCAAGAAAAAAAAAACAATGCGCCATTTTTCGTAAATAATAATTGTCGGCTGTGACGAAGTTTGCATTATTTAAGAAGTTTAATATTAATGAAAATGCCTAATTCAAGTGAAGAAAATGAAGAAAACCTATTATTTACTCCGCCATCAAAATCGAGTGAAATGTATTTTTACTAAATGTTTTACATCCGCAAAAGTCTTTGCCATCAAAATCGAGTGAAATGTATTTTTACTAAATGTTTTAATAATTAAAAACTTAGTAAATGAAGAGTCTTGTTTTTTCCTCGCAAGGTGTGTTGAAAAACGTCGTATAATACGCGTGTGCCTGTGACCATTATATACGCGGCTTTCTTATGGCGCACTCGCTTTCGCTCGTGCGCACACAATATCGGCTTGTATATAATGGTCAACTTAGCACACTTGTATCATAATGTACTATTATGTTTCTTTCAAAGAATGGATTGAAATTGAATGAATGAAAGTTTTGTATTAAAACTTCATTCAGCGAACGAGAAATCGGGTAATGCGAAATTGCGAACTTTCATTTCATTTCTGCTGGCTGCGAATCCATTCCGTCAGCTTTTGAAACAAATAGGTTGGTGCATTTACAGACTTGCTCTCAGTGTTATAATCTAAAATGTGCGAGAGTGTTTTTACACCTTGAAGACAAAAATAAATCATGATTTACTCTGAGGGATTATAGTGAGGCACGGTTTCAATAACTTATTTAACGAAAACCAAAGTTACAATGCTGTCAAGATTTTAACGAAAAAGCTTGAGTGAAAAGCTCGAAATATTTTTATTTTATTTTACATCAATCTACAGCTCTCAGGACTAAGAAAATCAATTAAACAATATTTAATTATATTTTCAACAGCCAATAAAAAATTGCCATTTTACAAATTGCTCAATTGAATGGTTTTGAAAGATAAATTATCTGAGGTTAGATTTGAGTAAGTACCTAAAAAGTGCAACAGAGCAGATATTTTAATAGTACATTATGATACAACAAGTGTGCTAAGTTGACCATTATATACAAGGCGATATTGTGTGCGCACGAGCGAAAGCGATTGCGCCATAAGAAAGCCGCGTATATTATGGTCACAGGCACACGTGTTTCATACGACGATTTTCAACACACTTGCCACATTAATCCAAACTTCATCACAACACAGCGCCAACTATTTACGAAAAATGGCGCGTTGTTTTTTTTCTTGCCGCGAAACCGATGCGCGCGCAAGGTTAAGGCGCGAACTAGATCGGCCAACAGCCAAGATTAAAAATGTAATAATTCGTTATTTAAAACACAAATTACAGAAAATTTAAAATGAATTTGAGTTATTTTTAGTAATAAAGCTGGATTTACCATTTATTGAAATAAATATGTACATACTGTTATTTTTCGCATAAATACTGTTTGTTGTGTAAGTTATATAACCCGACTAAATTATATCGCTTCATCTTCTTACTTACTACTTGGTACTAGGGTACAAATGTAAATTGGTTGGGTTAATAAACAAAAGGCACTAGTGCAATAATATACTGAAAAAGCACGCGTGTTTAATATCTATGATTGTGTGCCAAAAATCGGTGGAATAAAAGCGTCATTTTGAGCAAGTGTGTTGAAAAATCTGTAACAAAACAATACAATACACAAGTAACAATAAAACGTTAATTAAGTACACGTAGTAGGTACGAGTATACCACGACTAGATATTCCGGATTCATTTATCATAGGCCATAAATGGAGGACGCAAACTAAGTAATACGCGCGCCGAAGTATGAGCATAACAACACCGAGGTGGTCGGCATGAACTCGAATAATGATGGGGCGAAACTTTTTTATTACAATAACCAGTGGCGGGACTTGGCGGCTTGCGAGGTAGTTTTCTCATATCGGCCTTCCGCTCTCATCAACTTGCGGAACTTGGGGCTAATTAACTTCTCACCGGTGGTAGGGGTGCCGTACTAACGCAATTACTAGTGCAGCACCCCTGAATGAAAAGCGGTTATGACAAAGCCAATAACTAGGTTGCCGTGGAGCTATTTTTGCGTCTTGCTATTCGTGATACCATACCATTGTTGAAGTCATCACATTTTCTAAAGATTTTGTATCACTCGTAATGTTTAGGACCCCTAACGTACTCGGCCACGATTGAAGAGATAAAGATGACATTGAAAAAGCTAAACAGGGTCGCAAAAATGTTTTTTTGATGTAGTTTGAGTATTGGAAAAAACATTAGCTCAAGTCTGTTATATCTAAAGAGTCCGTTCCAGACAATGACATAAATAGTAAAAGGAACAAAATGGATTTTCCCTTATAATTGAGTTTTTTTAAAACATAAATTTCTTGAATACTTTTTAGGGTTTCGTAGCCGAATGGCAAAAAACGGAACTCTTATAGTCACGTTATGTCTGTCTGTCCGTCCGTATGTCACAGCCACTTTATTCTGTAACTATAAGCATTACACTGATGAAATTAGGTACGAAGATGTATCCTGTTAACCGCTTTACGATCCTTATACAAGTTTTTGAGATATAGCACATTTTCAACAACCGCAAACATAACTTTGTTCTTCATACAACACTATGAAAAACAAAGTTATATTTGCTGTCAACAACATATTATGGTATTTAACTATGTGGAATTAAGTGGATTCCCTAATTCAGTTAAAGTTGGCATGGAACCCTCAGTGCGCGAGTCCGACTCGCACCTGGCCGGTTTTGAAGCAGACCTCGTCATATACGAGGTCTGCTCCAAAATCGAGGTCAGACCTCGTATATGACCAATTTCCAAAATACTATAGATAAATCGCATGTGTAGCCCAAAATGGTGTCAAATTCTTAATGACATTGAGCTACCGAGTTGCCAGCAAACTTGGTAGTTACAAAAGCGAATCGATACAACAACATGGTTGGAATAACACAGTAAAACTCGAGCAAACATGCTTCGATATCTCCACGCGTGATTGTACGGATAAAGTTTGACAGCCTCACTAGCAGTAATCAGCTGGGAATATTTCCGTCTCTTCCTATTGAATCCAAAGCGTTTCCCAGCGGACTCCGATATCTTTCACCTGAGTTATTGTGAGACACACTTCCGTTGCATCGATATATTAACGTGGAAGGCAGTATCGCTCTAATCGATTCGATTCATATTCATTAGTTAGGACCTGATTGCAACAGTGAGGATCATTTATTTGCGACAGCGTAGGCTTAAATCTTTAAGTAACTTGAAATATTATAATATTTAAAAAGGTAAAGCGAAATTTAAAAATTTTGACCTTCGACGGAATTAGGTACTTGGTAATATAAATAAGTAGATAAATATTTTTTGTACGCTTACGCATTTTTATCGGCAGATTTTAGAAAAAATATTTAATTGTTTTTTTCGGTTACGAACTTCACTTTTAACATCGTAGGATTATTTGAAAAAAAATGCTTTTTATTTTAAACTTTTTTATTTATTTATTTTTCTTAACGCTTTTATAAGTCATTCCTTAATAACTACGTCTTATTCAAACATTTTAAATGAAAATCTGTATATGTGTTTTCGTCGTGAATAGGTAGGCTAGTAGATTTCATTTCTTTTATATTTTCGGTTATTATTTTTATTATTATAGCCGAAGTGGGAGTTATCTTCAATCTACCTGACCCTGTAGCAACGACGATTAGTACTTATTATATTATGATTATCTCAGAACTTAAGTTAAATCCATTGCAAAAAAACGGCAAGTTAATCGGTCAAGTCGTTCTGAGATACATGGAAACAATTGATAGTCATTTTATGAATTAAGAAATGGCAACTGCAGCACCCCCTGGTGCATTAACACAAATACTTATCTAAGAACCAACGCCACTAAATTACGAACCCACTGCAGAAAACTGCATGTCAATCGGTCAAGCCGTTTCAAACACAGAAAAATCTGCCAAATGCATGTACGTTCTCCGTTCTGTTTCAGGTAATAACTTTCCAAATGCTTCTAATAACCGCAATATTAGGAAATACAAATAATAGTGGTATTATGATGACGAGCGTGGGCACTGTTATACGATATTTAGATTACATCACAACCCACCGCTTATTTCAGTAAATATACCTTTTTTGTTCTTTGTTA